>CAADRB010000018.1:1728900-1764782 GCA_900708905.1 Hymenolepis diminuta
TTTCATTTCTTCCATTCACTTTCTCATCCTGGTGGAAATTTTCTCGTTGGAGAAAAACCCAAGACACCCACTCCTGTTCTTCTCGTTGCTTCAATTTCTTCAAGAGTCGTCTTGCACGCACTAAACGATTCTCTTCAGTTGTTTTGTCTACATAAACTCACGACCTCGCCTAAGAACCTATGAGGTTTGTTTCCGAGGGTTTGATGAACAACATTCCTTATATATTGTTGTTCCTTCAGACACTTGAAGGTCTTTGGCAAGATATCACGCACTCACTTCCCACGGTTTTCGTCCGTCATGTCATCTTCTGTTCTCTTCTCACAAACTCAGATATTCTGAGTGAGTGAGTGAGTGAGTGAGTGAGCAAGTGAGTAAATGAGTCAGCAGAGCGTTCACAATGCTCTTTTCTCTTCCTCGTGGTGACCATTGCATCTCCATTGTTTTCATTCAGCAGCTCCTTTCTAACTTTCCAAACCACAGACCTGACGACTTGTAGAAATCGTGCAATTTCTAAATTCCTGTGTTTCGCCTTTATAGACACTGTTACAGCGTGTCTGTCGATTTCATTAGTTATAATAGCATCTGCCATGAGAGCTTCTAATATAAGGAATACAGCACAAAAATATAAGCGCCCTCAGATACTTTGCGCAGCCTCTAACTGCAGACACGCAACAAGAACTAGTGCATTATACCATATAAAATGCGTAGAATTGATTCTACTTTGTAATTTAGGTTTGTCAAACTTCTATTCTATTAGATCTCAATAATGGAGAAGTGACGGGAACACCAAAGAACTGATAAATTGTATTTGTAAATCCAGATTCGATATTTGAACAAGCACAATGATTTAAGCACACGTTTAATATCAACCAATTATCCTCTGAATATCTGATTAGCTACATGTTCTGAGACCGACCTAATCTACTAGTCAATTAGTTATGGATTATCCTCCAAAATTAGTTTATTCCATCTTCTCATTGAAGCTTTCTAGTCAGGAAACCAGGAGTCGAATCCACGAGTTCTGGCTTTAGAGCATTATATTTTCCTGCCGCAGACTGAACCTCTTAAATTAGGAACAGGACTCAGATGAAGTAAGGCTATGTACTTAAACCGGTTGAATATTACATATCAGTGTAGAATTTAAAATTCATTTGAAAATAGACAGACCACTCACCTCTTCAAGAGTCCGAATCCTTTCCTTCGCATCCCTAAGAGCGGAATGGCACTCAGATTCTCTAACTCGAAGATGAACGAGATCTGTCTCTAATTGATGGATTGTATCAACAAGAAGACGTTCATCGCAACTTCGATCAATTGACGCTGGCGAGAAAGAGGCTGAAATAGATGTCCATGACTCAGCTCCAGACGTGCTGGCTGCTCCTGTCGCGGCTGCTGTGATTGGTTCCGATTCTCCGATGTGCCTACCCACATGTCGCGGCGAGGCTGTTGGGGTCTGATTGGATAAGTAAGAAACCAATCGTTAAGACCTGTGATGAACGATTTTATTAACCGATCGCATTCATATGTTAATTCGAATGTCCTTTATGTATGCAGTGTGCATTAGACTAACAACTTTTATATTAATTTACCTTTCAGCGAGAGTCTTGAAGATTCAAATTGTATCACCATAGGAAGTAATTCTGATACAGCCTGTACAAATTGACGGTGTAAGTACGACTTTATCTTGGAAAAGTAGCTGAAACCGATGAAATGTTCATATTATCAGTTTGTCCACCCTTCGGTCAAATTTATAAAAATAACGGCGAAAGTTTTTAAAACAAACAAAATTATTTTTACGACTTTAGTTCTTACAAGGAATACCACCACTCTGATCATCTGTTCATTAATAAATGGTACTTGTGATTCTAGTATCAAGAGCTTATATCTTGATTTGTGGAAATTATTAGCTTTGTAATTTAAACCATATCTAGCAAGTATCTCTCTAATAGCAGATTAAAAGTCGAACATTCACGAATGGCGGCAATCCATCATGAACCAATAAGTGCGATAGCCAAAACAATTTACTGTAAATGAGGTTTAATCCATCAAGACTCGAACAGTATTGTTTTTCGCTGCTTAAGAAGCGAGGAACTGGAGCTGAAAATGACCTTTAAGAGATATAAATCTCTCGTATGCTGACCAAAGTATCCTTTCAAGCACCATCAGTGGCCGAATATCAGTTAGTAAACTAAGAAGAGAACAAACGAACAATACATACAATGTTATTAGTTTAGGTATTCCTGTTTAATCTTTTAAAATAAAAGACGAGAAATTCATTATAGACATTCATTTAACACCCTGTAAGTACAGTCATTAGGTATTGAAGATCAATTATCAACGCCTTAAGTCTGCAAACTTTCCTTAATGTTAACAAGAAAATTATAAATTACTGTCTATAACCTGACGAGATAAATAACGGCTCAAATCGAAATTTTTATTTCGAAACATTTCATTCATATTCAATTAAAATTCCTATTGCGCAACGCAATTAATTTATGATTTTGGTAAAAATGAACCAGATAAAACACTGTCTAAATAACACTGAAAAATTGCAGTGAATCTTTTCCATGAGTGTGAGGATTAAAGCGTTGCCCCAATTCCATAATTTAAATTTTTCGAGGAATTAAAGTACCCAACAAATGCACTTTAATTCAATTAAAATGCTGTATTGTCAGTTAGTTATTTACGTTAACTCATTCAATGCTGTCGACAAAATATAATTACTTTTCGTAGCCCAAATTACAAGCCAGTCTTACAAAAATAGTTGATTAGTGTGCATTTAAGAACCCTTTAATTAAACTTAAATTGTATTGAACCGTTATATAATTGATTATTTGAGCGAAATGACTTATAATGGCGCTTCACTTTCCAATAATCAATGTGCAAACTAATCGATAACAAAGCACATTTTCGCAACACAAACAGATGAATAATCGATTATATTGCACTTGAACTTTCGTCTCAAAAATGCCCAACTATAATAAACTACTACAGAATCTATTTAATTTATCAGATTACTAGCATGCAAATTAATAGATAGCAAAACATAATTTCGTGGTTATAACATAGCCTAAATCAGCATAAACATCACTGATAATTTTTATCCCTAAATTCGTTATCACTAAACAACAGAAAAAAAAACAAAATGATTTGTTTACGCAATAACAAGCAGACAAGCAGAATTCATGCAGAATCTTTTATTCACATGCAAAAAATCATGAAGAAGGGAAACGATGAATAGAGGAGGAGGGAGAAAGTAAGTAAGCAATCACAGATACATAAAATCTCGGAACATTCTCAGAACAAAAATAAGTGGAGGGGAAGGAAAATTAGCTGAAAGACATGCAAAACGAACAGCCTTTTGTGGAATGACGAAGCAGGCCATTCAAACAACAATCTGAGTGCGACCGTTTAACAAGTCAGTAGTCACCTTGGTTCCTTCCTGTGAATCTATTTCCAAGTGGTGGTTATTCTGTTCGCTCGGGGAAACAGACTCTGCCGACTCTGATCTCATATCGGAATTTTCCGGAGGGATGGAAGCTTCGTAAGATTGTTGTTGGGGTGAGAAATCGGCAGTAGGTGTTTGGAGCGATGCTGCCCCTTCATTCGAGGACTGCCATCGTGCAATGTAACCTCGCAGTCGGGAAACCTCTTCGTTTAATTGAGCTCTCTCGAGATTACAATCCACTAGCTGCTTTGTCAGATAGGTGTTATCCTGCAAAAAGAGCGAAGGATTTAATTAAATTTAGTCTACAACCAGAACAAATTCATTTAGTAATAGTAGTTATAAAAAGATCTATATTTTCGAAGGTTATCATTTGGTACCATTCTTATCAACATCTGAAGCGAAGTTCAGAGAGTAATTCTTCAAATCTTCATAATTTTCCAAATAAATTGTCTTTTTTAATCGGTAATATTCAGGTCACAAAACGCGGTATTAAAGAGAGGTATTTACAGAAGTCAGACGACACGAAAAAGACTAAACACTCAAACCGGAGATTTAGAAAATAGATATGCAGAAATGCCTACAGCCTCGGATGACGTCAGTCTCTAAGCCAGTAAAGTGCGGGCACGTACTGCAAGAGCATAAAACAGTACTGTATTCACATATTATACTAAAGCATGCCAAAACGGCAAAGCGACCGGACTTTACTTTCCTTCACCAGACACATTCAGGATAACATTTCCATTGTCAGTTTAAATCTTCAAAAAAATTTTCCAGGTAAATCAATGGTCTGTAATAGCAAAAGACTTAAAATTAGCAAAACCATTAATTGAGAAGGTAAAATACTTTTATCCATGAGTAGTAAAACGCGCCGATTGAGGCAGATAACAGACAGGATTTGTAAGGAAAACAAAAAACAATATAACGAGTTAATGACAGGGAAACAAAAATTCCCCATACTTTTTTACGCACTGCCAGTTTTACATGAATATATTGAAAAAAATACAGGGAAAACAAGTAAAGCCGTTTCCTTTCCCAACTTTACGAACTTCACTGTCACAAGATAGAAAGGAGGGTCAGGAGACAGGATTTTTGCATTAAAACAAATGATACAAAAGGCGGCATCTTTGAGATCAGTAACCTACTTTTGTGATAGCTAGCAGAACAGAGCTAGAACGAAGTAGAAAATAGGGTTAAATCGGTTAAAAGTTAAACGTAAGAACCGTGAACATGTACTGTCTGAAGTTTACCAAAAGTCAATTAAACCATTAATATAGACAGATCAATAAATATTCATTATTACAAAGGTATCAAAAATATATTTTGACATATATAAAAACGTTTTCGATTAGAATGTGCTTGGACGTTAAACCTCCAAGACGAGACCGAAATCTTAACGGTAAAGTAGGGTTAATCTATCGCAAATTTAAAATAGGCAAGACTTCTTGAAACCCCAAAATGAAATGCAGATATTCTTGAAATATGAAGCATGTTAGCAGGTACTTACTCCAAAATATCGCCAGAACTATTTATTAGCTGATAGTTTTGCGAAGGGGCATAATAGCCTGCAAGCCCCAAAAGAAAGCAAAAAATAAGTGCTCCGTTAATGACCCCAGAAAGATTTAAATAAGATGCAAAGCCAAAAGTGATAAAGAAAATCCAAACAAGTTAAAAGGAGCAACACTCACCTCTTCTAGTCGTGCTAATCGTTGTAAAAGAAGTCCATTCTCCGTTCTTAGTCGCTGAAAAATCAGGAAAAAGGTGGACATTTGGATAAGACAATAATAATAAAATGACTTTATTGAATAACGGTGATCTGGCACGAGGGTTTCCTAGCAATGAAGTTATTCTGTGTATGTTCAGATTAATAAATGACAGATTCAGTACCTATCAACTACAATGAAATAATGCAAACTACATAAGAGATACGAAATAATTAAGCTGGTGGGATGTGAGAACCTTCCTCTGTTCACACTTTGACCGTCAACCGAAATAAAAAAATCGAGATACATGATGACTTACCCTGACTTCTATCTGTTCGGCCTGCTCTTGACTTCGTGCAATAATGTACTCATTTCGGAGTCTGAAATAAAAAAAGGAAACAATTTGTAGTTTTAAATAGTTTTGATCGAGAAGGTAAAAATGACAAACGAACAAGGAGGAAGTAGCTACGATTCTCAGCTAACTATCGACATGATAACAGTCATTTTTAGACGAACGAGGTCTAAGAAAAGCCGTGATGAAAAAAAGTAAAATATACGCAAACCAGTGAGTCTTTCAGGTTCTTAGTCAATGATGCTTGTTAATGCAATTAGAATGAAACAAACAAAAAGTTCTAACACGAAGCAATCTGGTATTCAAGATAATTAATCAATTCTACTACACTTTTAAACCCCATTATCAGATTTAAATCTGACGATATTTTAGAGTCCATAAATGAGGACTAATTGATCAATCATATGTATTAATCGTACTTTCGCTATCATGGATGTACTGAAAATTGAAAGAAACAGCTCTGAGTAAAAGCGGAAAGTTTGTATTTCATAAGATTTCCCAATGAAAAAGATACGATTTTAAGGCAAAATTTGACGCAAACTATCACATTTTGACACAATATGGCGGCTATAAATCAGTATTTATGAACGCAAGTTAGGAAACAAAGAGAAAAAATTAGAAATCAGTGTTGATTTACCATTAATCATAGATGACTTGTAACATTTAACAGTTTTCCCAAAGTGCACATAGGCACATATATTTGTAACAGCGAAAATAATATTCGGTGAAAATGCGAATGCATTGAGAGAGGTAATGATTCGCAAATTTATTGAATTGAAGCGTTTTCAAACACTCATGTTAAGTGTGAGGTGACATCCTGGAGTCTCATTGAAGGGAAACTCGTATTAAACCATTCCTCTCTCGATCAACATTAACTACTATGGTGTGCTCACAGGCGAGTATCGACTCCATATTCTCTAATTTAGACGAGCTAACTTGTATTTAATATCATATCATAGTAGAAGAGTAGTTATCCGTCTATTCCTCTTATATAAAAGTTGAATCAATGAAAAATGTATAAAAATATTTTATTTACTTACTGCTCAGGAAATTCCAGTAGACTCATAGCATACACTGCTTTTACCGTAGGTTTTGTAGATTTTATACAAATTCTTCCATAGTAACAAACAATGACTTATCAGATGATTTTCACATGTATGAAGAACTTTGCCGAGATGTGCACTTATAATAACAGTGCTGTTTGAATTTGATTAAATGTACGAATCAATAATTCAGTGACCAAAAAGAAGGCAGCATACGAATTAGAGCCTTAGACTAAATATGTAACATTTTAGAATCCCTGCAACACTTCCAGTCTACACAAAATAGAATATAATAGCAATAGTCAAAGTCTGCCATCTCAGTTTGTGAAGTGTTAGAAATCCGATTTGAAATATTTTCATTGCAGTAGAACAGGATTTATACATGGCTCACTGGATTATAAATCATTGACTTTTTACACTCGTGCCTGGAAATAACTGGGAAGCCAATCACTTCCACACATCTCGATATATACAAGCAAATGCATATTCTTAATTAAAGAACTATCATGTGGACTAGAGACCTCTACTTCCTTGAGACTTCGAGCCACAATGAGCCATTAATAACCTCGATTACGCCACTGGTGATTATATACTTTTAAATCGGTGACAATACAGTAACTTTCTATCTTTTGGATCTTAGATAACACAGACGATAATACGTAAAACTATTCGTACGTGATACAACACATTACTAAAACCCAGAGAGATTTTAAAATTATGTATTTAAGTGAGAGGGCCTGTGACAAATTCTATATTTTATATATGCCACTAAGATGAAATGGATTAAAAATTTCAGACAACTCACTTTTTAAGTCTTCGTGGATTCAACTTAATGGTAAGTGCGGTCTCAAATAGAGTTCGTCCGTGATCTTCCCACTCCGTAGAATCGGTTTGTTGAAGGGACTAAAAGGCACACGGAAAAAATGGGAAAACTCATGTTTTGCCAATCCGAAAACGTTACAGATAGAAAAAAACATCAGTGGTTTGAAAGGAAGATTAACGATCAGTAAATAAAGTACTTATGCAAGCAATCTGCGATAATACAACTTTAACCTGTATCTGGCTTAAAAGTGAATATCTAATAAGACGAAATCGGCAACAATAACAAAAAATTCATTTTTTCAATTCAAGATGTATGCCTACTTCTACTATTTAACAATTTACAAATTGTTCGTATTATACAGTGTGATCAGGTCCAGTATTATTAGGTACACTTAGGCTGCAGAAAATTAAACCAATCATTGATAGTTATTTATTTCATAATCTGATAGGGCACAACTACGACGAACCAATCCTCATGCCATGACCTGCCGTGGTTATGACATAGTGATGACGTGTCATCGACATTGCACCTCCGACACACTGTAAGACATTGCTTCGTCTCCCTATTAGCTAGTGGAAGGCATAGCTACGAAAATATAAAGGACTGAACACCTTAAATCCAATGTAATTTTTAAAGTAGTAACATTGAGAACCAAACTGTATCCTATTTTAATGTACTTAAATTTGTCAAACCGAGAATGTCTCAAGGAGATAGAGACACTAAACTCAACTGGAACTCTACAAATAGATCTTCGGATGCGCGCTTCCCTATCCTATTTTTGTTATTTAACTGATTAGTTTTTGACCGTAACAAAGGTGATAATAATTTCTCATTCAAAGAATCACGGAAGGACGTCAATGTACTTATCGATTTATGGTTTAGATTGAATTTGAAGAGGATTAATTGTCCTTTTAAGTGATATACAATTTCACTATACTTTACAACAGTGCACATAATATGGGCCTAAATATATGGCTAATATAAACTGTGGACCTGTAATTGATTGACAACCTCCTATTTTTGACGCAATATTACCCGTGAGGATACTTAGATTGCGGAGAGTAAATTAATATAGAGTAGATTTAATCAATTTATAAACTGATACAGATGAGCAAATTTGGCTAAAAAAGATAAGTAGAAATGATTTCCAGAACGTGTGATTATATTCTTATTATCAAACAAAGGAAGGGTGATGAAAATACCACTGAGCAAAGTATTACCGAATAAAGTCTAACAAACTTCAATTCTATCAGTGCTGCAGAACTTTTTGTGGATGATTTTGATATAATCCCGAAAACACCGAAAGATTTCTTTAAATATAAGTTGAATGAACCCTTCCTTCCTAAATTTAAATTTTTTGTCAGCTAATCCAATAAGTACAGAGTATACTTATTTTTCAAACGGATGTTCCCATTTGTCCAAAGTGTATAAGCGTACTAAATGTAATGTTGTGACTGATTTCGATTTCAAATCATTGTTTTCTTAATATTACTGATAAGAGAGACATGATTTACCTATAACCTGACGTGCTTTTAATGAAAAGAACGAAAAAGGAATTATTAAAGGAAGAGATCTTCTTTACCAGTTTTCTTTTAGCTCTTAAGGATTCGACTTAAGTTTACTTCAATAGTGGAACAAGAACAACTGACCAGCAGAAATATTTTGCTAAATTTTCCGTAGATATACGTTTCTATATTCTTTTAAGAGCAGTTAAGCACAACTATTTTGACCTTATGGCAAACCAATGACTAAATATTCCTTTAGATTGTTCCTATCATCTATTATTCGATATTCCACTCACATGCTTTTCCTGCTTATAAGAAGGTTGTCCCCGCTGACTTCTCCAAATACAAGTAATCACACAAATTTTCTACTTTCTTTCTATCTTGTTTGTGGTAAATATCGTAGGAGCACGACAGGCTGATAGCCAAGAAAATTTCCTTTACACTAGTGAACTGCTAAGCTGTATCCTTCAAACATGACTATGCCTTTGAATTGAACAAACTAATATTTGCGTAATTTGATCATATGATGGCAATTTGAAATAACCAAAATGTGGATAAAAATGAGAGAAAATTCATCAATTACAAAGATCATAGTTTCCATGTCCATGGTAAGAAGTCGTGGAGCGAATTGTTTGAGAATGGCCAATGAAAGACGCAGTATGAAGTCCATGCCCTGAAAGAAAGCAACGGAACATATAAGAATAACATGCCGTTATTATCAAGCTCTCTTTGCCAAAATTGGCCTTAAGGAATGCACCGTAGGAGGTTGTTACGACCTTTACATACCCGACACCACAGTTGTTAACGGTAATCGTATGCAGTTCGATAAACCGTAAATTAGGCAACATAATGTCTTAAATGTGTTTTTATTGGAACTAATAAAAGCCCTTAATGACATATTTACGTGAAAGGCATTGAACAAAACTATAAAAGATGACATTCATGAATGAAGACTTAAAACTAATTTGTTAATTCCATATTTCAATTATTCAAGTTCCAGTAAAATCGATTGATGATTACGAAATAAAAAGAATTATAAACCACCATTGCTGTCCAGGAAGACAAATGGATACTGAAAATTCGACACAGTGATGTGACGTTAAAAATAAAACCAGAGAATTAGACCCCACCAATGAAATTCCAGCGTTGGTAATGGCTAATCTCATTTGTCAAAGGAAGAATGGCAGAAAACGAATTTCCCATCAGATTGAATTCAGAATCCATTCGATAATATGTACCGAAAGCAGTGTTATTTTTCAATGGCCTTGGTAAATTTCCTCAATATCAGATTTTTCTGATAGTGTAAATTAACACAAAGTAACTTCAAAGATCGTTTGGAAAATTGCTTTCAAATGCTCATCTTGGGTAAAAGGATAACATCATGGAACCTCCGTGGTTTGAAACTTGGAGTCTGGCACCCTCTATTTTATCCAAGTTTAATCAGTGCGGTTGGCCACTCCGCTTATCGAGCGTGCACTGATGGACATCGAATAAATGACCTCTGACTTCTTCAATAAACACTTGCATATCTGAATAGGCTAAATGCAGGTCTTTGTATTATGTCATTTCAACATTAAAGGTTCCTTTCCACGTTGCATTAAAATAACTGGAATACTCCGTATTTCTGCTATATACTTTATAAATTCTGCATATACTAATATTACCATTCTTTAATGTTCATTGATCCATCCAAAATATAATAATAACCGAAAGGAAAGTAACACATTTCTCAATTTCTCAAGTATGAATGAGGAAATCATCAGTGACAAATTAACAAAACAGTTTTAAAAAATGTGATTTTGTTAATATTTCAAAGAGGAAAAAAAGAGGAAATAAGACTTAACGCTTACGCAAATGCGAACGAGCTTGAATACTTGAATGTTTCTTTGAAATATATTTTGAGAAAAATTAATTTAAATCGTTTTTGATGGAAAATCACGTTTACGTCATTGCGTTTGCTTGAACTATTTCCACTCGACTCGGTTGGAGAATATTGATTCACAGTTCGTAGTTGCCTCTTTCTCGAAAACTCAGTTTTCGCCTGTTAAATCCAACGACACGTTGATTAAAAGATTGGTGGTACAGACACACCTGATTCTCGCGCTCTCTCCATGTTCCATTAATTTTTTCTTCATCCCGATTTTCGGTAGCGTTCTCCCGCTTTCTCACTTTAACTCAATTCTTAGTTATTGCCATTCAATAAATTCTGCTTTACCCTCGACCCAATCTTCTGGATCTCTGAACTGGACTCAGACAATCTCCGATTGTCTGCTGTTAACTGACAGCCCCTAGTCTTAGTTCTAACAGCCTCAATTAGGCGCGTATTAACCAGTATACAAATCGCTACGAAAAAAATAATTACAAATGATAAGACTATTTCACTATTGCAAATGTAGTAACTTACTTGGAAAAAAATTAGTTCACCTTAAGAAAAAAGTCAATTTTAAGTTTATGATTTAGTCGAGCATGTAAACCACTTTTCAAAGACATTTTGGAAAATGTAAAATAAAAACTTCCAAAATTGAAGGAAATAATCACATCATTGACAGTCTACCTTTAAAAGTAGGAGATTCAAAATGAAGTCTAAGGTAATGGATGCGATGCCTATCAACGGACATTAAAGTGAGTGGAATGGTTAATTAGACTAGCTAAGTCTGGCAAATAATGAGGATGGTTCCATGAATTTACTCCTTTATATAAGACGAATGTTGGAAAACGCGTACGTAAATAACCTAAACAAAATTTCTTTAGAAAATGATAAATACAGGTAATATCATAAACCATGAATTTCAAAAATACAGACTAGTCTAACATTTTATTACATTACTTGACACGAAGTACGAATTTCGCATTGAAATCAATGTATCAACTACGTTAGCTGTTCTCCATCTCAGGGTGAACGCAAACCTAAAAGAGTGAAACTAGTCCGCATCCTTTAATTAAAACACATCCTTATCGTACCAATGAGAGCCCAGAATCCACGATAAGCAACCAGCAGAAAGTGACGTATAAAATACTGCATATTTCAATCATTATTTGAATCCGTTAATCGCGATGATATTCTATCTTTATCAAGACTAGAAAATAAAGAGGAAGTACGTCTTATATTTGAGCTGAAAATACACAAACTTCAAGAATTACACTAAATTTAAGATCCTATATTCTATACATCAACAGGCCCTAACTTTCCATTGCAAACAAATAGATTTGCCAGTGAGACAAGACGGAAGAAAAAAGTCTATGAACGATTGCAGTAGCGATGACAATAAATTGAAATGAGTAACCGAGACTGCGAAAACCGCCCTACATAAACTTATTCAAACCTAGATATCGGAAAAGAAAGGTAAAACTACAAAACAATACCTATTTTGGAAATGAAGAATTTGGAATAACGACAATTCGCTGAGGCGAGAGAGAAAGCACTGGATTTATACTAACTGCAAATTAATGTTTATACCAAAACTTCTCTGTAACTGTGAAGGTGAGAGTGGTACCATTACTTAATTGTTTAAATTTGGACAGTTCTGAATGTACGCAGAAATGCACATTAACGAAAAGAAGCATATTAATGTGAACCTTCAGTCAATGTACTTTTCCACTAAGCGACCTACAATTTAATATTCAGTGAAAATTAATGGACTCAAATATCATAATTTAAGAGTCAAGAAAACGAAACGTGGCCAAAAGAAATCCTTGCTTTTCAGAACGAAAATCTACCAATATCACAAGCTTTTTTATATGTTTAGTGTAAAACTGACAAACAGGCATCACCCTATCTAACTCGTAACTTCGAAACGAACTTTTGCGGACCATTTGGATCAGACAGTGGAACTGATTACCAGAGAAGAATTTTATTTTAAAGGGAGGTCTTTTTAACCTGAATAAGAGCGAGCTCACTTTGAGAATACTAAAATCTCCTTATTATCAAGTAAGAATTGGTGATCAAAACCTTTGTAAATAATGATGGAGTTGAGAAATTAAAAAAACACGTTTAAATACCGGTATATTAAGAATAAACCATGATTCATGAAGATTTTTTGAAGGAGTAATTTCCTCGGACTTGAAACTACTCTAATACTAATTAGCTTATTTCTTTCGTTAAAAGTTATGGTTTGCTTATTCTAAACTAACGACATATAAAATATCACGTATTCTATAAACCAGTTTGAATTTGCTCTTTTACCTCAGTAGACATTGCTTTCACGAATAGTTTTTCTTAATTATAAATAACAAATTCATTAACATGTACTGTTTCATCTCTTAGATTGTGACGTAACGAAAATATCAAATAAACCTGGCTTAAAGTAACAAAGTGATGTTTGAGTACAACAGGCGTGCAATGGTCTAGATTATAAAAAAGTCAAACTATGAGCTGAGAAAAGGCACAAGTTTGTGTTCATGAAAAGAGACGTGATGATGTGAATTTTAAAATGATTGGTAACAGCACTAGAAAACCAGAAGAATTATTTACCCCAACTAAATACTGAAACAATAAGGGGACGAAGCAGACAGTAATGTTGAATTAAATCTGTAGCTATCAGGACATACGCTAATAAAGTAGGAAAGAACCGAAATACGAGTGAAAAAAATATATTATTTGGCGGTGGATTCCAAACATACATCTTTAATAGAAACGACCACATTTCCTTAAAATAGTACTCATATTCTACTTAACTGCAATATATACCCATTCAAATACTTAATAAAACAGTTTTGTTTAGCTGCTGAAGGAAAACCCTAAAACCCCTCTCCCGTTATGTAAAGTGTTAACGCTAAACTTGGGTAGAGGGAAGGTATCCTGGAGCTACCTTCATGAGAAACTCGCATTCTAGCCATCCTCAACTTCACCGGATGAAGACCTCTAATTAGCAAACATCCATACCCCAACGATACATTACTGAAGGAAGGGCATCCTGAATTAATTTCTAGCACCCCTCAACAGGTCAGAAATAACAGGTGCACTGATGGATTTTGATCTCGTGGCATTTGACGAAATAGAAGTACAAATTACAATTACGCCACCAGTTCTGATAAACTTTCACACCATTGCAAGCCTGAATAAGAAGTGCTTGGAAATTCTGGTTATTTTCTCATCAAGAGTCACGAATCGACAGCAGAGCTATTCGAACTAGTCAGAAATGGTAGCTTTTCTTTTCCAATTAATCGAACTGAAGGACCAAATTGACGTACTTGAATTAAATTAACTAAATATCCAAATATGTACGCAAAGATAAAAAAGGGCTTAACCTTTTCCATATTACTTACAGTGCATAAGTAAAATATCGGATGAATTGAATGTGACAATAAGAAGGCATCAAAAAGAAAGCTTAAGCTAAATGAATCATCGTACATCCAATAAACAATATAATTAACCTGTTTCCTCTAACACCCATTCTAAAACAAAACGAATGAATAAAAATAAAGTGTAATATGAGACTTACCTCAGCAATAAAGAGATCCATAACCCTCGTAGTCATGGGGATGGGAAAGGCAGTGGCAAAGAGAGTGAGGAACCAGGCGGAAGCATAGTGACTGGGGGCGAAGGATTGGGCCGTGAAGTGGGTATGGAGTTCGGGAAGATGTTCAGCGATCAGACCATCCAGCTGATGCATGCAAACACCTAATTCTGTCATGCAGGGTTTGTAAAGCTCTCTCAATCGGTAAGTGTTCATTAGTTGGACGAGAACCGCGAATGCTTGTTCCTCGCTCATCTAAATTAAAAAAGAAGAGAAATTAATGGATCGCGAAACGGACAGTTTGATCAAGAAAATGTGCGCCGGTGCAGAGATAGTCGATCAGTGCCCATACTGATATATGATAATAAATATCCTTAATCAGTCTCAGACAATCTTAACATTAGTTTTGAATAATGTATAACAGTGAAGACTTATTAAGCTATAACTTCTTGCAGCTTTAGGAACTCGAACACTTGTATTTGGAGAAAACATCAGCCTTGAGTTTATTAAGCCGAAATTTCGACTAACTAGTAGAGCAAAGCTAAAGTGCAGATGGTGCTTAATTTGGGAAATAGATAAACAGCTTAAAGATAAAGGAGAGAACCATATGCTGAATGAAGTAAAGGAGGTTGAAAACTGGATTAAATCGACAAACAATTTAAGATAACAGTTATAAGCTGATAGGAAATAAGGGCACTAATCAACTTGTTAATCCAAACTCAGATACCATGTTACTGACGGTAAGAAATGAAGTCCAAATCCAGTACGAGTGTACACGATTCATAAGTCTTACGGCTTCTTTTTTTCTATTTTAGAAAGGTTAAATGCAAACTTGACGTGTAAAATTAAATTTTATGAAATCGTAGTTAATTCAGTGCACCAATTTTTTTCAAAACCAAAAGTACTAACTTTGAGGAAAGGAACAAACACATTATGTGCGCAGTAAAATAAACGCAAACACTATAAAATCTGCACGCAAATTAAACAATTTCATGTTTGAAGATAATCTGATTTCAAGGGAATATACACCATGCTTTGATCCACATATTGTAGCAATTATAAAATCGCCTATTAGAGATAGTGATCATACATTCATCGTTAATATGCCGGTAAAATAGCCAGAACTTTCATCTATTAACATCAAAGTTCAAATTCAATGCTACGTCATAATAAATGGTTTAGGAAACCGATTCGAACACGAGGCAAATTGACATGTTCCATCCACTTTCAAATATTTTATTGATTATTGAGTTTCCACGCTTGTGCCTGGGACTGATGTCCTGCCACAAAACTGGCTTACTAGGCGAAAGCATATCATTTCCAACGTATTCTAATCTATATAGATATTTATTTTTAAGAAAAATACGACACTCTTATTTATTCGACTGAATCTTAGCAAATGCACTAGATAATACTACACAGTAAGTAATTAGCACTATTGCAGTGGTAGAGTAGACAATTTCAAAGGTTATGTAGAATTATATTAGTTATTTAGTAATTGTCAGCAGAGAAGGCCAAATGTGAGCCTCTTTCAAGAGAAGTTCCACAGTATCTTCCACGTAACCGAAATCGAAATCACTCTCCTCCGATAGACTTAGGAATGTACAAGATCCCTAGATTTGACCAAAGTAAAAATTTTCATATCATTATTGTGATCTAAGAGACCGAATTAAAAATCTGCTTTTAACCTCCTCAAAAGCGTAAATCCCCACCACAAAGGAATATGAGTAAATCAATTAAGTGCGAAGCCGATAATTGTATGGGAACATTCACGAAAAAGTAAGCCGTGCACTTTATACTGTCGATGGGATCACCGTTCCATAAGGACGTCCAATGTCCATTTTCCAAAACATTTCTTTTTTCAGGTTTATAAAAGACAAGAGTGGTTAAACTTACACATATTAGAATGTTATCTGCAACGTTGATATTACATTCAACGCAAGTCTCTTTGAAGAACTCTTTGGAACGGCAGCAAAATAACCGTGCATATTCTTCTGAGTCGAGTAAGGGAGTAAAAATTACCAACTCCATGGAGAAAGTCTTCCTAGCTTTTCTCCAAAGTTATGCATCTGCTTGTCTGAACAATTAGTGTAAGATGGCTTTACACATAAATTGACATTATTGTTTGCCATAATTTTATAGATCGCCTCAAAATGAAGCCAAATATCAGTATCATCAGAACCCTCGATACTCGTTAAGTTTAATTTTATTGAAGACTTCATTTAGATTTTGCCCTTACCAAAGAGAAGAATGTGATAAACGGAAGCTCAATAAATTTGCTGCTCCGAAAGTAGACAAATTAATTCCCTGTAACCGAATGAAAGAAGATAAATGGATCAAACAATAAATGTCAACGCACCGGAAAAGCGTCAGACCAAATAGCAATAATTCGCTCAATTCTGATTGGCCAGTGCATTGCCCATCAGCGGCCAATCCAAATGACTGGATCAGAAAGTGAGAGGATTAAGCATTGCCTAAATCGAACCGGCTAGCAACGTCAGCAGTTGCCAGCAGGTAGAACGCGATCAATGAGATTTCATCTAGCCTAGTCACCCCCTACTCCTTCAGTGAATGGGCATTATGCGTTCGCGTTTATCCAACCAGCTAGGTAGATGTGGCTTTCCTCTCTCCCTCACATCTTCCCTTCTCAATATATGATTCAAGCTCTCTACCAATTTTTAAGCTTACTGCCACCACTATAGGCATTAAATGTATGACTTGACCGTTAGAAAATTTTATTTCTAAATAGGCATTTGCGATCCAAGATAATGAGATAGCTGGAATATGCAAATAACTAATGCAGCTGGCAAAACAATCAACACAGCGAAGAATGAGTAATGCTTTGAAGATCGTCCTGATGACCAGTCGCCATTACCAAAGCCAAAAGTTACAACCACTCCCAGATCTCAATTCATTTAATGGTTTATCAACTATTCAGTTAGGTATTTTAAAGTCGTTAGATTTGAAGGTTGGTCACAAAATCTTATAAATAAATGAAATTGATTTAGCTCAGCAGAAATGGTGAAACCTTTAGCGGCTAAATTTGAAGAAAACTTCCTTACAGGTGGAGGGAAACCAAAAAAACGGATGAAATTAAGATATATGGGAGAGTACTGCGTTTATAGTCTACTACTTATGGAATGAGTTGTACCAAGAAAATGTAGAACTTTACTATAAAATGGGCAAGAATTTTTGAAAAAGTTAACAGCCAAATAAGAGCATGTTTTCTAGATAACAAAACCCAACAATTACCAAGCACAAGATTGTTGTGGTATACAATTTGCTGCTTCCTACTGCTAACAAGGATGCCAACCGTAAAACCCGGGATGGTTAGGTTTACCTCAGAATAGCTACATCAACGGTCACGACACATCCAAAGTTAAAAGTCTGAAGGTCAATAGTAACAAACAGTTTGTAAACAGAAATAGGATATCCAGAACACGATCTGTATGCTTCAATTAAAACAGGGTAAAAAGAAAAATCTTACCGATTTGAAAGACCACGACAGTTCCAATGAACGACACTTTGCATATTTAAAATATATAGATATGTAACAAAATGACACCCTCGAAAGATAAGAATGAACAGAGATTCTGCTTCTTAAGTTACACAATAAGAAACAGGAAAAATCAATATCTCTACTCTCTTTTTTCCAAAATCTTATTTTGCAATTTTTCGTTGGGGCTTTGAATATGCCCGCAACAATCACCCTACTCCAGTTATGAATTCAGAGCTGGAGATCGAAATAAAAACACAACCTGCAAACATTTTTTTACCTAATATGAAGAAAATATAGAAAGAAATTAGTGATTAAATAGATGTTTAATGAATGAAAATGGCATTTGGGAAGCGTTCATGTAGCTTTAAAAGTTACTTTAACGTGTCTGAACGGGAAATGGGTCAGAAGAAGCACAAAATTGTGATAAAGTGATTGATAGAACCATTCACAATTGCACAGGTGTGAAAACTACCTTCATGATTGCTGCGATTGCAAAATGGTAAAATTGTTGGAAGAGCGTATTACTACATCATAGATTTACCCACCTCTTTTATTAGTACGGTTGGCCATTTCACTCACCGAGTGTGCACTAATGAGCATCATGTCTACCGTTACGCCATCAGCATAAATCGAACTTCTCACCATCTTCCTCCAAAAGGGTATTTGAAACTGCTTTTCTAAATGGGGCTGGGAGTTATTATAAAATGCCCCTAAGATCGATTAATGGATCAAATGCGTCGATAAACTTACAATAGCCACGTCTGATTGACTTGAGCTGATCATTAACGGAACAGGAGTCATTATATGTTTCCTGAGTTATGTTGAAGTGAAGTTAACTACAATAACACATTGAAAGTGTTAAAGATACTTTGAAGGGAATAAAATTATATGGAGCCATTCACACGTGCTAAACGTTGCTTCCAATAATGTCTTAATGGAAAACGGTACAAAAATATCACATTTATGTGGAAAACAACACGTTTTAATTACAATGAGAGTGAAACAATCTCTACAAAAGGGATCTAACAATGAATAAAGGACATGCCGAGTAGTTATGGAGTTGATAGAACTCCAGGAACTGGAAATCACCGAGCGTTACATATCCTGCCGTTGGAATTTCGTAAGTTTTACTCATTTGCCTTGAAAGCTAAGCTCAAACCAATCTTAGGGAATGAAGTTTTTTCTAAAGACTATATTCGCAAATGTATAATTCTAGGTTCCAAGAACGAAATCCTCCAATTTATCCCTCCCTTCTTCTGAGTAAATATTGTACTGAAAGTTACGTATTCCATGTCCAAATCGTATATCAGATATGATCTTTTGTTTAGCTATAGATGAAAGCAGCCGATTCAAATTACAAAACCTAGCAATTTCGCACGGCTGACGTACCAAAAGTTAGATCCTCAATGTCGCGCTAATTAGAAATACCAACGTAAGACCAAATATAAAGACCATCTGCCTACAACTTAATGGAGGCATTAAGTAATTTCAACTGATTGTTATGAAATCCGTTAATAGGCATAAATTGCGAATTAGATCTTTGGCCATAAACAACAGATACTATACGTGCAGTTAGTAAAATTATTTGAACAACCCAGTTACCAAAAGACAATGACTACTGGACAACCAGCGATCAACATAATCTCATTATATGCGATCAATTCTTAAAGCAATGCAGGAGACATTTAAAAAAAACAATTAAGCATTTCTGTTTAAACTCAAGGAACAAACAAACCAGAAATTATTCTCTATAGTGGATCTTCTGGGTTAACTGATTACAATCACTTGCGCGAACTGGTGCATCTTATTTGTAGTATCTTAAATTCGATGTTTTTCTTGCTAGATATTCTGATACATGAGGCTGAAAATAGTGCAAAAAACGAGAAATATGGATGGACAGAATGGGTTCTACAGGCTTAAGCCCAACAGCGACAACAATAACAATTTCCAAGCCCATTTTGGACGGTGGTTTCAAACCCCTATCTTGAGTTAGGGGATGGCATAAAAGAGCCCCTCTAGTGGGAAATTCGATTTCTCTCAGCGCTTTTACTACCCTAATTTAACCAGTGCGGTTAGCTATTCTGCCCACTGAGTATACACTGATGGGAATTGAATTCGCGACCTCTGACATGCCAGACGTGTACGAAGGCCACCACCAATGCATTAGAGAAAACAATGCCTCACAGTAACGATCAGAGGCATGAATTAAAGCCAAGTCGCAGATAAAAGGTCATGGATACAGCCAATGAAAAGTGCAAAAGTAATACAGTCATGTGGATAAGTTAAACATAAAAATAAAGCATATAGATACTTAGAATGCTTAAAATAGATAAAGTGGGTTTAAGGTCTCGAATAAATGTGGATTGCAGGTAAAAGCGCATCACTGTGGATAAGCTCGTACAACTTTTCCATCTACTTACAATTACTGCGATGTCACCATGACCAAAATGCTCTTTCGTAAAAAGTGGTTTGACAATTGTATCAGGTAGAAAAAATCTTCTCTGACAGTTGAAATCAAAACAATAAGACGCCAAATGAATGTTTAAACAACCGTTGTTAACGTGTGATTTAAAGTAAATTAAATTACGGAGGGCACAAATTCTCTCACCTGCATAAGAAGGAGTCCCACGATGAAGGCAGATCCTTGACAATATCCAACTTCACGGTCGTGTAGAGAATATGCTTTCATCACATTGAACAGACTCTGCTGACCAGCGCTTTCCTGAAATAACAGAAAAAAACATAAGTGAAACGATAATAGAATTTAATCTAGAGGTCCCTGAATCCAAATTTGAACATCAGTTAAACGGTAAAACAAATAAGAAAGGCTTAATAAAAGGAAAAGGAATGTACTTATAGGTGAAACTGAACTTTAAATTCCACAATTGAGGAGAAGCAACAAACCACACTGAAAGAATTCATGATTGCGCAAAAAATATACGTCCGCGCACTGGGTTAAACCATCTAAATACCACATCGTAAAATTTAAAAAATTGAACGATATGAAGCTGGGTAAAAATGATTCATAATTCTGCTGAACTGAAGCCTATTCTAGTACTTATCTTGGGCAAAGAAGTAGCATGCTAGAGCTACCTATGAGAAACTGGCAAAATCAGCTCTCTACTAATCAGTAGCTAGACATTAACACGTCTATTCGACGATTCTCAGCCAACTTGCAAGACACAATTTGTGTTTAGTTAAAGAATTTAATTGAGTAAAAAAGTATTGCAAAAATCACACGAAAGAAATCTGCTTTTCACTACATAAATCGCCCACGCATAAAGTATGACGCAGAAAGATAGGTAAAAAACAAATAGCCTGACGACATACCTTGTCTTTGAAGAACTCGTGCTTGGGATAGGTCCGAGATATATCCCTGTTGATCGCCCGTTCAAATGGGGAAACATCCAGAAGGTACTTTTGATACTCCTTCTTAATAGGAGAATCATAGGCTCCTGTACAGAGTTGCCAAATTTCAGCTCGAAAGTGATCAGGAATGCCCATTCGAATCAATTCCTGTTATCGAAAAAAATAGTTAAAAATGTCTTTAAAAAGACATACGATTAAGTATGACTTCTTTTTAGAATACTGATCCCAGTTGTTAATAACATTAGCCCATTGCTGGCAGAGAGTTATCGTGGAGGGAGGAGGGCCATTCGAACCAGTATTAATAAAACTAGGGAAGGCATTGGAAAACGATGGCCACCGGTTATGTTTCTTTTCGGAGCATATTGAAAGATTACTACTGCTTCCACAGTCACCTCCAACTAAAATTGAGAAATAGGAAAAAGCATTAACCAAAGTACAGAATTATATTGATTTATATCACATTAAAGTTAAATTACTAAAACTGCCATCGGAAAGAGAAGAAACCAAACTGGTCTTTGAAGATGTTCGGTTGATAGACGAACAAGAAGTAACAGCCTTAGCGTTGGCGCTTAAACATCTGAAAAATAAAAGAGTAAAAACACATACCGATTTAGTTCTTCCAATTTTTGGGCTAAATCATCTTCTGTTTCTCCAACAATAGAACCTATGTCAACAGCACCAGCCGTCATCATCAGTGACAGGCTCTGAGGAATCAGACTTTTTAAGGTCGTTTGTTGAACAATTTAACCTTCAAAAGCATAAAAATTAGCTTAAAATAATTTACTTAATGTTTTCAAAGTATAATTGAATAAACAGTCATATATGATTATTCTTTACTGGATTTAATTAATAATCAGATTATTTTAATAACAGAAACTTAATTGAAGCGAATGTTCTAAAATAACCCAGTGTGCATATCCGTACAGACTGATTTTTGTCGAATATACTGCTGATATTTCATAAAATTGACTGCGTATGGTCTTATCAAGTACTTACCCTCTCTAATAATTTAATCAAAACACTTATTATTAACCAAATTTGTGTTGGTTTTTAATTTTTTCCTTTCGAAAGTTACAGGTTGATTAAAGTATCTTTTAATTGCAAGTCTGTCTGATTTTAACTGATTCACAAATGAGGCGTAATGTAGAGTGAAAAGCGAAAAAATCCTTTGAATATAAAATTTATTTTGAGCTAATAAATATTAATTAGCAATTAGATAGCTTAAATACACTTGCGCAATCAAAAATATATTGCATATCTTATTATTGTTTCGGGAGCGTTTTGTACCACTTTAATCCCCAAGAGTTTATTGTAGCTTAATTAGCTTACTAATTAATTTTGAAGTCACTCCAGCTAATTCATACTTTACCCACATTATTTATTTGTAAATACATACAATCCATTTATCTAATAGAATGACAAAATTAAGGAATCGCATTTTCACGTTATCATTCATTATTTAGGTGCGTGCGTTATCACATATTATCAGTGAAAAATCACACCATGAATTATATACCGTTTTGATATGCAGATTTTTTATTTTTCAGGACAAAACTTTAATCATGTGATGTGTTAAGAGATAAAAAACACGAACACTTATTCACAAAATGGTTATGATAGGTCTAGAGCCTTTTACAGTATGTGCGCGTGAAGCATAACCGAGTGAAATGGTAGAGGAATGAGGCTGCTTCTGTGAAATAAATTCGGTTAAACGAGATTGGAGATCAATGTGGTCAAACTCCTAATTTGGGAACTGGATAATGAAGCACACTTTTAAAAGGATCAAGAAATTCCAATTTTAATAACTTGACTTAAAAAGGAAAAAATACACCCCAAAATATTTACTAATTAAAGATTAATTCAGCAGATAAATTTCACCCTTCATTTATTGCCAACAAAGCAATTTAAATGGAATTTGATCAAAATGCGATTCCTTAATTTTGTCATAGTTATTATTCAGTAAATGCCGAGAATCTTATGTCTAAATTCTATTTGTAGTGTCATTAATAAAAAGGGCTTTGGCATAATTTTAATACACTTGCTTGTATTTTGCAAGAAGATATCATAAGTGGAAAAATTAAGAAACCTCTGAACGTTTTTTTGAAACTTGGAGGAGGATTATTATCAAAAAGTCGCTATTATCTGACAAATCATCATATTTATCGAATAAACGTGGTCAACAAATATATTTTATATGCGATTTTTGAATTCGTTTTATAGATAACAACTGACTATAATGACATGTATAATCTGTCTTTAAAATAAGTAATCTTTATGATAGGTTAATTTTATTCAGAGAGCACATGCATTTAAATTAACTGAACCATTTAGAACCGCTGTTGACTTTGCATACATTATGTTTTTAAACTGCAGTCATTAATTATAAAGTGAGTATGAATCACACCGCGCTTGTTGGTTTAGCTCATTCATTTTCAATTCCAATTTAACAAAATTATCTACGAGTGTACTGTAAAATCTTATTAAGTTTTTTTAAATAAAAACGATTTCATGAATTTAGTTCATAAACACTCACGTACAATTCATTTATATGCATTATTCTTACTGAAATAACGTTATGCGGACGAAGGGCACATCGATCGAATGAGTTAAGTCACTCGTGCCGCTAGATCAGTACGGAGGCGATCGGGAAGCCACCCCAATTTATTGACACGTAAATTAGGTTTATATACAAAAAATTTCTTCATTAGACGTTTAGACACCTATGTGAAGACATGCACACACACAACTGAACCTGCTGTGAAACTGTAGTGCAGATCCTATCCTCAGTCACTCATTTCTAATCACCAGTTATTAATAGACATCTGCTGACTATAGCATCCCTCATCCGAATAGGCTTCGAGACGATCTCTTTGGTTAGCCATGATGTTGTCCACTATCTGCGCATGTCTTTCAAGGATCCTTGAAAAAATTGTCCGGTATTTGTCTTGCACACTTTAAGGTCTGTTAGGTAGTAAGACATTTAAGATTTATTATTGGGAAAATATTATTTTCCTGTATGAAGCACGCCCGTTCGTAGACTTTATCACCTGTCCGTCTTTGCAGCGAGATCGACCAGGGGAGGAGGGAAATGCCATTAAATCTTGGTAGTACATGGGAGCAATATCTTGATCGTTTCTTTCACATCGTTACAATGCATCGAGGGATCACAGGCTGTTCCTGTTATTTCCAATAAATCAACTCTCGTAGCCTAAGCTATTTGTGATCACTAACTCAAGTACCCTTTCTGGTCTTCACGTCATTGATATTGCCGCCTTGCGGCTTGGTGATTATGGCAGCTGTCCATTGATGATTTAAACGATGGTCGAGGACATACACAGGATTGCTCACATTAAATGCGCTCCTCGGGTTGCACTTTGTCGGGACACAAAGTTATTTTGATAGCCACTTCTCTCCACGTGCTGCCCTCAAGTCTTGACCTCCACATTCTGCTGCGGGGGCGAATTGTCCTAACACGGCGAGGGATGTCCTTAGGTAAATAATCGATCGATCGGAGCAAAATTTAGAGTCAGACTGTGTGTACTTAGGGACGTAGCGAGTGTTTCTGGTACACTATCGAGTTGAGTTTACTGAGGATAAAGATTACTGATCTACTTGTTGTCGGCGAGAGTAGAATAACATCGGACCCTTTCGAATGTGAATTTGTCATCGAAGTGTATGTCGCACCTTTTAGTGAGACTGGAGATGGTAAGTTAGAAGTGAGTCATGGGAGCCTTTGAATGTTCGAGAATAGATGTCCGACTGGTTTCGTTTTCATCTGGGAACTGGATAGGGTTGAGGTCATCGACCCAGTCTAGACTCACGAGGTTGATATTTCGATCTGTAACGTAGCACCCTTGATGATCATCTTCTCTATGAATTTAGCCTCGTATCGCATAGATCCGTAGAGTTGCACATCATCACCATAGGCATCAGTGACTTGGGGAGACGACGATGATATCGGCGCCAGTGCTGACCTGGAACTGAAATAGTATACCATCAATGCATAGGTTAATGTATTTTATAGAATTAACATTCACCTGCATCAGTGTACCATAGCTCTGCTCCGTCTGAATTATCACCCTTTTGTTATTCATGTTCTGCCTCTTTGAATTACTCCTAAAGGATTCTCAGAAGAAGACCTCTTCATAGCCACTTTCGTTACGGTTCTGGCAGTAACGTCTTCAGGAGGGTAAATTTTCAGCAAAATCGACTTCTTGGGAGTGACTGCTTTTGATATTTGTCGTATGAATGTCGGATGGAGAACAGGTCCTCTCAGTCGATAGATGATCTTTTATCTTCAGGTCCTTTCAGATTGAATACTCGTGATTTACGGTCCTACTCCGGATTCGAGTTCACGACGTGACCTCTTGACATCGAGTTCCTCGTTTTTCGTGGTTACGGAACCTCGGAAGAACTGTCTACTTCGAAGCATGAGTGACTAGACAAACGTCGAGGAACTTTAACTCGCTAGTTAGTTTCGATTCTGCTACTCGACCTTTACATTCGTCGGAAAATATTGTGGATGGCTCGGCTGCTATTTCGTGGGGACATAGCAGGTCTCTGGTACCTCAAAATATGGCGTAATCGCTCTGTGGAGTGTAATATTATAGAATTCCTGTGCAGCATTGAAGAGCCTCGTCGTATAAATCGAAATCGTCTGTATTCCATCACGTTACCACTATACGAAGTGAAATAACACCAGGTTCTTGTGTTATGTCGAGGAAATGAACTGCCGTCTGCGTCTCCTGCCTATGTGTGGATAACGGCGGTGAATTCGTCTGCTACT
This sequence comes from Hymenolepis diminuta, assembly GCA_900708905.1. NCBI lineage: Eukaryota > Metazoa > Platyhelminthes > Cestoda > Cyclophyllidea > Hymenolepididae > Hymenolepis > Hymenolepis diminuta. Next base: position 1,754,882 of record CAADRB010000018.1, read on the forward strand.
GAGTAGCCAGGTAATAATGTCATGTGGCCCGCCACATGATCGGAAAGCCATCCCTATTTATTGACAAATAAATTAGATTCATATACAAAATATTTCTTCGATAGACATCAGTCACGTCCTGTTGTCGATGTCTCAGCGTGGTGATTGGCATTTATTTAGGAAGAAATAAATTGAAATGACACGACCGACCTTCCTGATTAAAAAATCTGATCAATAAGCACTCACCATTGTAGTGATGCATTTTTTGCAATTCAGAAAACGAATCATGAGATTTGTACTTTGAAACTTAAATTTTTCATTCAGTTAACATTGTATAATCCCACTCCAAAGAATCATATGAAGCAAGACTGACACTTTGACTTTGATCTTTTCCTCTTTTCCGTTTATTGGACTTTCTGTTAACCGATTTCAGTTGATTCTCACAACTAATAGATGTAACATTTTTTGTATTACTGCGGGTAATAATGATATTCAAATTAAGGCGACTTATTAATAAATTCAACTATTTTAGTGCAGCTCCAGGCACAATTGGTACTTAAAGAACTTCATCGCATGTGATATTTCGAAAGATCCCGTCCGATTTTAGCCAAGTTTAGATGTGGCTTAAGCCAAAACTTTTCATCTATATTCCCCAAATTTAGTAAAATAGCTTAAAGCAGAAAAAAACGAACTCTCTTTACCGACCACGTTTAGATGACTGAGCTTGAAACCCTTCCCATCTTTTGATTTATGTAGCTTTTAATTAGTAATATAATACATTGAGGAATCGGTAGTGATATCCCATAAAGATCTAAAAAAATCTTTAGATCTAAAGATTTAAAAAGTTCTACGCTAAAAAATCCCGTAGGCTCACTCGCGCAGAAAAAAATGACTCAATCTGTAGGGAACACATTAAGAAATTTTGGCATTGAGAGATTATTAAGCAAGACTTTTTTGTTTTCAACTATCTTCTCTGAGGTCGGAATCTTCAGAGCCCGTTATTATGAAAACTTTTCTATTCCAAACCAATCTTATAAAGACCCATTCATCCAACCCGCGTATTAGAGGAGAGACAAGATATTAGGGAAGCATCTTGTATTATCACTTACACATGCCGGCCCGAAAGGGTCAACCCCAAGGGCCTATCATTCAAGCAACGATTCAAGGTCAATAGCCCTAATACATATTGCAAATTAATTATTAACATAGTCCTGCGCAGGCTAATATTGACAGATCGACAGGCGGAAAATCTCAGACAAATCACAAGTACAGTTCATATTATTTTTTCATTATCAAAAAATTCAGTTTTCAACTCCATTGTAAAAGATCAAATCTTTATTTTAATTTCAGATCTTTTTAAACATGTGAAAAAATTCTTGTTGGAAATTGTCCACTTAAGTCTTTTTATATACAATTGTTAAATAAAGATTTTCACTGAATGAAAAAATAAATGTCTTAAATTAATTTATTGAACAGGAAGATAAGTGTCCTCAAAACATTTTATCACCGTTTGTTACGGTCACGAATGAAGAGGTCGAAGGATGAATCCCTATGCATTTCTGAAATTTTCATCTATGTCAAGACTAATCACTGGAACCTAATTATCTCACAGCGGTTCTTGAAGTGGTTGATCTTATTGCAACCTCAAACCTCCTATTGGATAACCACCGTGGTTTATTATAATTGCCGGAATAAGTTAATTAAGTAGCCCTTGAGAGAGCGTTGCAAGGGTTTATCGTTCCCGTGGTGATGTCTGGAACCATTCCACCCGTTCACATTATCCCTCCTATATGAAACTATATAAGAGTAGGCGGGAGAAGATTGGGGACACGCACAAACGGACTTGTCAATTACCGACTCTTTGGCTGCTCTCTCATCTCCTCTGTCCCACATCTTTCTTACCTTTTGAATCCTTGTGATTTGATCAATACACTTTGACCTACACAGCTCTTATATTCAACTTTTGGAACTGTTGCTTGTTGTTGCTATCTGCTGGGTCTTAGTAATTACTCCTGCAAGGTTATCGCTGTGTGTATATTATACGCAATATCCATTGCATTCATAGTCTCATCTATCTCTCTCTGTCATTATTTTCAAAGCATCATTCTTACGTAACCATTGACTTCTTCTAGCTGATAATAGCTCTAGTGACAGTCTTTTCTTACTATAAATGGTGACCCCTTTGGTACTAGTCGGCTTCAGGTGTTAAACCAATTTTCGTTGTTATGAACCTCCGATGAAGACACCTAGACGACACACATCTACATATTGCATTTTAACTAAACCGTGCACTAATTTACCACTTACTTTCGTCAATTCCGATTTCCTTACATTCTGTTGATTCGAGTTCATTGCGATTATCGAAAGCCGGTGAGACACAATTATAACTAAACTAACTTTTTAATCCTTTATCTCATCTAAATATGAACTTCATATGTACCAGTGACAAAGAAACAATTACAAATTTACTTTTATTAAAATCTTAATAACAAGGGGGGAACATTTCTAAGCTGTTTTCACAAATGAGGTTATCAGACAGTAATAATAACTCGTAAAGATGCATCATCATTTAGACTAATTGCAGTATGAGGGGAGGGGAGAGTTTGCTTAAACAATAATCTTCAAATCGAGTTATCGAGCAAGGGAGCTAGATATTTTCCATAATCTAAATGGCGCAAGAAGTAGCAATATTAAGAAGAACAGATGAAGAGAAATACACTGCTAGATGTGTTTTAGTCAGTCTATCGACATGAGGATGGAAGGGATTTAAGAAAATGTGATCCTAACGGACATCTAACATGTCAGGTGAAGGTGGGGCGGGTAAATCAAACTCTGCTGACTCATTTTGAACATGAACGCCGTTTCCACTGGTGGGCCGAGGTTGTTTCTGTAAGGAGGCTGTGTTGGAAGTTGTTAACTGCTGTAGCTGTCCTGATAATTGGGTCAGAAGAGAAGCTGCTGTAGACGAAACTTGATTTGCATGGTTTTCGACATCCATCTCAGAACCTAGAAGAGTAATTATTATCACTAGAATAAGTTTACAATACACAGCTTAATTACCCAGAAAAATGTGATATTTTGCCGATTTAAGACTCAGACTTGGCTCTAGACACGTCTGTTCTTCATAATTGAATGATTAAATAAACAAAATTTAAATATATTGAAAGAGGAGATTCTAACAGCACGCTTTCAAATAACATACAATAGAGTATGAAAAGGATGCATTTCATTAAAAATAGATGAGCGTTCCACCTTATTTTATCTACATTTTTATAAATTAGCTTTAACTAACACTAGTTTGACGAAAACTTTTAGCTTATGGAAAAAAGTTCCTTTGAGTAAAACTTTCTGCATTCTATGAAATATACAGGCTTTCAATAAGGAATTTATACGTAATGCATTAAAACGAAGTAATTTTCATTAATTATACTAGTTAATATTCTAATAATTTAAGCAAGAAGTACAAAATAATTTTAAATAAAGAAAATTATTTGGTTAACTTAATTAATTATTGGAGCTAATTAGAGAGCAGTGAATGTAATTTATCTAAATTACACATCTTAAACGGATAAAATTTTTAACAGTTTATAGTGAGCACTTGGTTGAGGGTAAAAGGGATGAGAATATAATTCTGCAGATAAATGGACTGATTTCAAAACGGCCGGTAAAAGTGGTGCAGACTCCTCTAATCCACTATTATGAATAATTAAATGTATAGTTTAAATGAACATAAAGTCTGCTAATTACGTGTAGGAGACTAGGTACATCTATAAAAATTTCTTATCTATTTACGATTCCCCAACATATTTACAGTAGACATTTTTCTTGGACCGAAGATGAATAGTCATTATTTCCCAAATATGTTTAAAAGTTAGTATCTTTCTCGTTAACGAATCCATATTCTAGGCCGGCAATTTAAGCCGGACATCCTGTAAATTGAATAGGCTTCCTGTTAGCTTATGGAGCTCTGTTGACGTTTAACAATCTTATCTCTTCTATATCAAACCTGTAAGCCGTTGAATATCATGTAAGATCAATTTACCTTCTCAGCCATTGGGAAGAAAATGAATTGAAGCGACAAGACCGACCTTTATTCATTAAAAATTCGATTAATAAGCACTAAACATCGTAGACAAGCATTTTCTGCAATCCAGGAGACGAATCATGAAATTTGAACGTCGGAATGTGAGCTAACCATTTAGTAAATACTACAATCCGAATCCAAAAATCAAATGAAGTAAGACTGACACCTTGACGTTGCTTTCAACATCTTTTTGATCCTCTTACCCCCCATTTTATCATAGATTGGGCTTTTTATTAACTGATTTCAGTCGATTTCCAAAGTTAACAATCGCAAATCTTTTGTGTTACTGTAAGTAATAATTTTTATAAAAAGAATCCTCAAATCTAAATAATTTTAGTTCCATATTCTGAGATGCTTATTTCTTTAAATATCAAGATTTGTTTTACACATTCTTCAAATCGTAAAGAGAAACATGTTATGTAACTTACTAATGGCTTGCGTTATGTCAACGGGCTGTGGTGCCCATTGGTTTAGCTGCTCAAGATTTGGTATATATTGAGGATTTGGGGAATTCATCGGTACTTCTGCGTTCTGTAATAAAATAAGTAGAGAACTTTAAACAAGACAAAGGTAGCTATAGAACATGACAGTCGGTTCAAATCTAACTACATCGCGTTGAGTAGTAAAGATAAGTAAGAGCTTGGGTTGAAACTACTATTTTCTTTTGTATACCCGGACCACATTTATTTCAGCATCCTTTAATCCTCTAATTTGAAAATTGATCTTTTGATTGTAAAAGCGATTTTGATGTGGATGTATTGATATGAATCAGATTGATAATTAGCATCACGAAATGGCTATTGCGTGAAACTTGCATTATACTACCCCTGTTTTTTGAACAGTCCCAATTAATGTGGTTGGTCATTCTGCTCACTGGATATGCACCGATGGACATGGAATCCTTGACCTCTAACTTCACAGACGAGTAAAATAAATGTTACGCCGCCAGTGAGCTTTAGGTATCATTATACATTAAATTGAGATAAAACTTCGCTCAGTGTAACGAACATGAATGAACACAATAATTTAAGATCTGGTTTGAAAGATGACATTTATACATAGAGCACATTGCTCATTGCACTCTATAGGAAACAAAACTCTCACCGATCACTCCACTATTAATATAAATAGGATATTTTAATATATCCAGCTCATAAGAATGTTTTCACTAAAAACAGATAAATGAAAAGGGTCATAGTTTGTGGACCATAGAATGTTTTAAGACTTTAGAAAGATATTTTCTAATTAATTTTCCTTTGTGTTTCTTCTCTTCCTCTTCTTCTAGCCAGTAAGTTGTGATTAGTTATTTAAATATGCACAAATATGGTTAATCAACTCTAAACTCAGGTCCTTTGAAACACGGCGACTTGAGTACGACAGACTTCTCCCTGTAGTTAGGTATATCTTCCTTGTCCATCTAAATTGTTCCAATTGACGCAGTATACTAAGACGTGGTCTAGCCAAGACTGTTTTCCTTGGGGTCTTCGGGATCTTTGCACGTAGTTCCCAAGCCTGATCCTCTCTTCACCCCTGATTTGGACAGTTCAATTTTTCCTCGTACTTAGATGATTTGAAAGGGCAGTAATAATAATTGATGCAAATGAATCAAAATAACATAAACAATCATCAACTTAAACCGTTTGGTCAACAAATACTCAATATCTTAGTCAAGGACTCACCTAGAAATAAAGGGAACAAATGATGAAAATTGAGCTTTGGTATATCTGAATACTGCAAAGCCAATGATAACCTCCATGAAAATAGGCAATTTCAAAGTATGGTTCTTGACACCGTGACTTCATTATGTACTCATTTTCGACCCCCTTCTTTTCACCCCCTTATGGGAAAATTTTGACATTTCGTATGTTCAGACGCTATCTCATGAATAAAAATAGTAAGTTTTGCATTTGGTTGGATAATAAATAATAAAAAATCTGATCAATTAGAAAATATTATACTATTATAATAAATGGATAAGAAAATGTATAAACTTCAAGGGTTGTATTCTAAAGAGTTAAATAATGCAAACTCTTAACCCAGTATCACAAAATATCTCGCATTTACAAAAGCAGAACTATTTCCATATCATTTTCGTCCTTTAGATTATTCAATAAGATATTACACTGAATTTAATTTAGCAAGGCACCACAAAAGAAGAGCTTTGCAGAGGAAATACGAAAACAGTTTTAATTCCTGCCAGTAGGCAATTTTTCATCGCTACTCTACCCCCCTCTCTTTCCCAAATTAAAATTGAATCTTCATCTCTAAAATAAATATTAATTTCACCAGTAGAGAGAAAGCCCTAGAAAAGAGACTATGAATCATACAAGCACACTTGTAGTATTTTCAAATTTCACTGTTTTCATTAGAAAATAAGAAAAATTGATGATCACGTTTTCAGGCTAATTAGGAAGGCAACATCACAGCAGTAGAGAAGACGTATCCACAAGTGTGGCCGACGGTCCGAATTCCACTGCAACATCTCCATGAAGGGCAAAAGCATCACAGATCTGGGACCGGGTCACAAATCCTGTTAGTGCTTTCTTTTAATACTTGAGGTATATTTTATCTTCCAATTTTCTTCAGGTGAGTGGGTGATTAAGGTTAAATTGAAATGAATTCACTTGTTCACTTTATAGAAGCTCTGTTTGGCTAAAATAAGATTTCAGGAATTCAGGATTTAGGAGACATCATCCTTTTCCAAATTAGAGGGTCTATAGCTTAGTGGAGAGTAAAAATATAATTGTATTACGTTAGTGAAGGAACGATAGAAATATGAAAGAAGGTTGAGACACAATGAGAAAGGGAATAAAACGTCAGCATGCTGAACTGAGTATAGACGAGTTAGCTGAATCATCACAAGATAGAGGTGAGTGAAAATCGGCATTCGTGATATGTAGGTACGCTCTAGACACAGAGGAGTGAAATGCATTGACAGCAATCAGTTTAACCGAGGTGAGCATTAGAGTTTAGAAATAATTTCAAATAAAACCACTTGAATTAATATATGATTCAAAATAATTTTTGTGGGTAATTCTGCGGAGATATCCTTCAACCATTTCATTCTACAAAAGCTCAGCCCACTTATATCTTCATAACCAAGAGTGAAATAATGCCTGGCTGTGAGCCCAACTTCAATTCGTTTCCTACTTCTTTAACCCACACCGGATTGCTCTATTATTCGCTGTGTTCACATGTACTTCTGATCTGGAAAATCATAAATTTTTTACCCTACCGTGGGTAATCATATTGGTCCGATAGCCTGGAAGCTAATCTACAACTAAATGTTCTCAAAATATCGCGGAATGAAGTTTTTATTAAATAAAAAGGTTTTAGCCGCAATTAAAGCAATGTAGAAATCTTAGTTACAAGGTTGAAATTCCACAATTGTGCCTCAGTGTCCATCAGCGAATATTAAACTGAAAGATATGTACCTCTTGTCTAAATCGGACCTTTTGTTCAAATAAATAATTAAACACGAATCTTTAAAGATTGCTCCATAAACAAAAGAGATTTTCCTACTTTTCTGTAGTATACTGAAATAAGGATCTAACTTGAAGCATTGGCCTTAATAACAGTAATAAAAAACCAATCTCTGAGTGACATATCTGCTTAAAATTGAGGAAGGATCAAATGCCAAGGTGGCGAGTTCTCTGTCTGTCATGAGTGGCAATCAGCACATTGCAAATAAATTTGATTGATAGGAATACCGTCTATAGGAAACGTTCATGCAATTCATGGTTGTCACAATTCTAGAATAGCGGACTCAACTAGCGTGACTCAGTGGAAAATAAATTTTCGAAAAATGCAAAGTGAAATAAAACCCCATAAATAAAGCCACTGTTAAACCAAATCTGTTGTACGAGGAACATATTTATGCTAAGGTTACCAAACAATTTGAAAGAGCTTACAAACACATAAGCTCAAATACTAAATCCTTTGAACTTGGTACATTTGAGTGAATTTCCTCTTCCACTATTAAACGAATGTGAAAAGTAGGTTGCGAAAATGCAACTATCAACCAGACGCTTTTATATCTGAGCTTTAACTGTTAAAGCTATGAAAGTCTCAAGGACAGAGGGGTGTCCACCGAAACTTAGGTTATCCACAAATCGTTGATTTCGGGACTAAAACCTCCAAATTTCACGATCTGTTTCCATTTTGCAACAAATATTATAGTGAAAACTATAACCTCCTGTCCAAACAAAAAGTTTTCAATATTTCCATTGAAAAAGTGTTAGAAGTGTTAAGCACAGACATATATAAGATACCCCAAAAACCGACCGGTTAAGAAGATTTCATGCTAAAGATAGAATTTCTCGACTATTTTATGATAAGCCCTTCATAAACCACGACATGTAAGCGTACATACATGTATGATCAAAATTTTTCTTCCTAATAAGAAACAACTTCTCCGTTGCTCACCTCAAGGTCACCTCCAGAAATACCTGTCCTTGCTAGCGAAGCGCAAAAACTGGAGCTGCGGGAACGACTGCGACGGAGAGAATTCACATCGGGAGATTTAGAAGCCCTCAGAAGACCTGCAGGTACTCCTGTAGAATGATCGATTGAACGAGAGTTATGATGATGCTGGGAGTTTGAGTGCACTGGAGGATCGGTGCCACTTCTACCCGATCGGGAAGTCAGCGAACTTGCTACGCTTGAACCTGGAAAAAGTTAGTCAATATGATGGATGAGTTGGATTAGAAGAGTACTAAAAGATAAATTAGTAGGTAAATGAGTATATCACTTTTAAAACAAAATTACTTAACCCACAGAGACGGAAACTTTAGTGATCAAAGTACGCAAAAAGTTGCTTGTTCAGCATTGAATTCAATTTTATCGAATGCATTCCCATTCCTAAGGTTAAATTAAGTGAGGGTTTAGTGTGGAGACCACTTGAATAAATTTTTTGGCGTCATTCAAAGCAAGTAGATTCTACTCATATTTTCACCTCACTTGGAGAGACCCACAAAATTAAAAAAAGTAATTAAGCCAAGCAATCAAATTGATTTTATTGGAATTCAAATATAACTCACCTCAGTTGTGATTCGCATTAAAAGCTAAACTCAATAAAAATTGCATCATTATGCGAAGGAAAATATTCAAAAATTAGTAAAAAATTAGGTGATATTGAAGCTGGTTCCAAAATAAGCGACAACGCAAGCGTGTGTATTTTAATTTGCGCATAATTATTCACAATTAATCAAGTTATTTATGAGCTCCTATGAAGCCAAATTACGACAGACTTTAGTTAATATGTATATACAGGGTGCGTAAGGCATCTAAGGACACCTTACGCACCTTTACAAAAATAAAAAATGAAACTCTTAACGATTGAGACTTACAATTTCTTGTAACTAACATCATAATAATTAACATAATAATATTAACCTAGGCTGCATTCTACATATCCTCCTCCGACTTCTATCACCCACTCAATTCTACTCCTAAAGCGACTACAAGCTTTGACCAGGTGGTCTTCATTGATGCCCTCCCTTCCTCGGGCTATTGCTTACACCAGACAGGAGGATTTGGTTTTACGAGGATGCCTATCAACTTCCTTTTCAACCACACCCCGCCTCCACACATAACAATCTAAAGCGCTCAGGTCGGATGAGTAGGTAGGAGGCTACCATAGGTTTGGTGTGACATAACGATGATGTAAATTCCCAGCCATTCATCCAATCCTGGGTTTTAGGAGCTTTATGGAATGGAGACGAATCTTGTTGGAAGACATAGGGAGTCTTCCTCCATTGGCTACACTGTCTATCCAGGGCGGTCTAACAACAATGGTTTGAAGAATCTCCACATAGGCATCTGCATCTGCATCTGCAT
>CAADRB010000018.1:1764980-1778605 GCA_900708905.1 Hymenolepis diminuta
TTTCATTTCTTCCATTCACTTTCTCATCCTGGTGGAAATTTTCTCGTTGGAGAAAAACCCAAGACACCCACTCCTGTTCTTCTCGTTGCTTCAATTTCTTCAAGAGTCGTCTTGCACGCACTAAACGATTCTCTTCAGTTGTTTTGTCTACATAAACTCACGACCTCGCCTAAGAACCTATGAGGTTTGTTTCCGAGGGTTTGATGAACAACATTCCTTATATATTGTTGTTCCTTCAGACACTTGAAGGTCTTTGGCAAGATATCACGCACTCACTTCCCACGGTTTTCGTCCGTCATGTCATCTTCTGTTCTCTTCTCACAAACTCAGATATTCTGAGTGAGTGAGTGAGTGAGTGAGTGAGCAAGTGAGTAAATGAGTCAGCAGAGCGTTCACAATGCTCTTTTCTCTTCCTCGTGGTGACCATTGCATCTCCATTGTTTTCATTCAGCAGCTCCTTTCTAACTTTCCAAACCATAGAGCTGGCGACTTGTGGAAATCTTGCAATTTTTAGATTCCTGTATTTTGCCTTTATAGACACTTAAACAGCGTGTCTGTCCATTTCATTAGTTATGGTAGTAATTGTCGTGAGACCTTCTGATATAAGAAATGCTTTAATTATTATCGGGTTAGTTTGAATTACAAAAATATAAGTGTGCTCCGGTACCTTACCCACCCTGTATTTAAGGGAATAATATTTAGGAATAACAAGCCGTATATAGAAATGCATTTTGATTTTAATTTTAATGCTAAGAGATTCGATATGGTATGAATCGACAAATTACTTTCAGTTCACAAATAAGGTAGAACATGAATAATGAATAATATGTTTAAAATAACAGTAGGTGAATAAAGACAGCGAAAGATTACTGAAACGCCTATCCTTAAATAGAGATATGTTTCATTTAAGCAATGAGAGTAGAACTAATTAGTGAAATCGATAATCTTTTATATTGTTTAATTTATAATTTTGGGATGGAAGTGGCACGGTAATGATTATAATTACTAAAGTTGACTTAAAAAAGTGCATAAAAGATAATCTGTATATTCGTCATTGCGTAATAGAAACGAGCTTATTAAAACGCTTTCAATTTCAGTTTCCGATAACTGGACTACGTCGAGGGAAAGCTTCAAATTCCAAATTTACTATTTCACACATTCGTATCATATTTAAAGAGTGATTGACTTAAAATAAATTCGATTATTCCAGATTAAAATATACAAAATAAAAAAATTCTTCATACCAAAATCAAGAATGCAATTATAAAAAAATGAATAAATGTGTTGATTTAGAAGACTAATTTTATGAAAACTAAAATAAGTGGATAAATTAAAAGACTACAGGAGCTAAAGGGTAGAAGTACGTCTGGTAAGCAATCACGCATTGCCTTGATTGAATTTTAGAAATTAGTAACTATATCTTATACCTCACTTTTCCCGACAAGATCAGTCAATATTTTGGTGAGTTCACTTACTTCAAAGTAGTAAAATATGCTTATGAAGACCTGAGATTAAAGGTATTATTCAAGCTCACCTGGAATGAACTCAATAGTGAGTTTTGTTATGTTTAAAATGTCTCCTCCAGTTTCACCTACCTGCTCATGGCCGTAAGACGATGCAAATGAATCAACGTGACATAACCACTCATTCGCCTAAATTTAATCGTCAACAGGCTTTGAATATCACGAACCTAAACTCACACAGAAACCCAGGGGTAATGTTATAAAAATTTAGCTTTGGGGCAAAATGAATTAAATCCCTTATGGGAAGGCGGACAATTCTGCGCTTCTAGAAATCAAATGAAGTAAGACCCTTGATGTTCAGCCCTTATTAGCATACTCCTAATCAATCCCCCCCCGCTGAAGCCCTAACCGGACTATGCTATCCTATGATTACAATTTGTAAACGTTTTTGTATTGCTACGACAGATCCAACAATATATTACGTAATTTTCATTTTCGATTATAATTAATTTATCAATCACTTAACTATAACAGTGAAGAAACGTAGAGGCTAGTAAATTTTCATCGATAAGAAACCAATAAATCGTACTTTTATAAAAAGCAGACACGTAGCTTAATCAAATACCCTATTTATTATAAAATAAGAGAAGTAACAATTAGAAAATGCATATAAATATCAAATTATTAACCCTTTTGATTAAGAATGAGTTTGGACTGGGATTTAAGAACATTAATAATAGGTGTTGGGCCGACTAATATTACTCAGAAAAGCAATAATGGGATAATTATTCTCACTTGTAGATTTATCGAGGATACGATTTGGGTAAAAAGAACACAGCTTTCAAATACTAGTGCATTAAAGAGAGATACCTGCAGAACTTTTCGATTGCATTTCAAGCTATTTGGTGTTCTCATCTTTTCATTCTAATTTCGTTTGCAGGTGTGCGGCATTCTAAAGGTCGGATTCACAGAAGAATTTTACTTGACATCTATTTTTTCTTCATTTCACAGAAGGCTTACATTCGACAACAACAGTGAGAAGACTTGTTGCATTGCCGATTTCCTTATATATACCTGGCTTTTTCGAATCAGAAGGGCTGACAAAATAAGTCTACAAGCTTTAATCTATCGTACAAAATAGATAAGATGCTTATAGAGATATTTCCGATCATGCAAATACGAACTGATTCAAACTCCCCAAAATTCGGAAATTCTTCAAGCGAAAGAAACCAATTAATCAATCCATATCAATCTTTAATAGCACGCTTAACTAATTAAAATCATCGACTTTAAAGGAGACAGGTTCTCAATTGTTTGTGAAGAAATACGAAGGGAAGGAAAGTAAAATGCACCGCACAGGCCGATTCCAAAATCGCAAATCACAACTCTAACAAGCTACATCGGTAGGGTTCCTTTGAAGAGAGGATGATCGACAAGGTACAGGGGGAGGCAGAGAGGATCCAGTAGGTGTCCCATTGACACGAGTAGCGCTAACCGATCGTGCATTATGTTGGATGGAAACATCGGATGCGATCCTCATTCGGGGGATGGGAGGAACAGACAAGGGAGGAGGTAGGGGAAGTACAAATGCCTCATCTCCTGAGGGAAAATCCGTGAAAGATTGATTTGGATAGAAGCATAACATCGAATCAACCTCAGCATGGGTTATGGACATCGAGGTTAAGGTCCCAAACCCACTGGTTGAGTTGGTTAACTTTGCTGAGTTGGACAGTGGAACGTGTTGATGATGAATTTGTTGGTTGTTAGAATGGTGATGGTTAAGCGAATGCATCTCTATTAAACCGTGCAGAAGTGTTAAAGTTAATCGATCAATTTTTATTCCGAAAGGAACGAGCAAATTAGAGTCAGTCAACCGCAAGTGCAAATTTGTTAAGTCAAGTGAAAGAGTTGATGGGGTGGGTAGGGGAAAAAAAACAAAGAATAGAATGGAGTGTGGACCAATTAATTTGCATATATTTGCATTTAGAATGCATTCACAGTCTCCATAAACTTCTTACATACTTCGGCCTCAATTTAGCCATTACTCCCTTCGTACTTTCAAAAAAAGAAATCCGGAAACATCGACAACTTACCTGCTTTTAGAGCTATTGCATGCATCAGTAAAACAAATTTTTAATGAATTAAATAAAAAACTAAACGGATAAATAAAAAAATAAAATTACTTTCCAATTCCATATTAATTCCCTTTTAAACTAAAAATTAATATGAACTTTCGTTAGAAAAGCAGATATTACTAATTAACTTTACTAATAAGGGAGACAAATAAAATTAGACTGAAACGTCTTTTTTCGTTTTTATCGTAGACAGAAGGTTAATTTGATTATATTTTACAATTATAAATCCACACAAATACGGATCCGTACCATATAAAAGCACCATACATTCAATGTATCCATTAAATAACCACGTAAAATATATTTCCAGTTCACCCCGAATGAACTTCAGTGAGGCCCGTTATGTTTAAATGCCTTTACTAGTCACATCTACCAGCTCATCACTGCAAGATAAATATTAATCTAGGTGGCAACTATATAACTAAATCAGCTGACAAACAAACTTCCAATATTGTGAGCATGAATTCACCTAGACACCAAGAGATAAAATGATGAAAATCGAGCATCGGAAACCCTCCAAATTACAAAGAATGTCGTAGTCTCGATAAAATTAGAATAGACTAAGTCTTGACGTTTCGACTTCATTGTATACTCCTACTCTACTTACTGCATCATCCCCTACCGGACGATTTTGCCATTTCACCAACACGGATGCTATCCCTCAGTTAAAACTTATGAAGATTTTTGTTTTGCATAATTCTGGAAGATAAATGAATTAGATAGAAGAATGGATAGTTTGCAACGCCTGCAGTTTTGAAAGAGAAGTATCCGGAATCTGGCGACTTTTTTCCTTACAAAGCGTATGTTTTATAAATAGATCAAATATAGATAATGTGAGAAAAGTTTTGCTCACATTTTAAGAAACTGGACATTGTTTGGTGTCATACAGTGATGCCTATTTTCCTTCCTAATATCCCTTCTCAGCCAAGATAAATTACATTTAAAAAGTAATGAAATCTGGCGAGAAATCCGTCTTTCCAGGGGACGAATGTAATAATACATTTTTATTTACCAATGAGAAAATGAATTTTAAAAATGCACATTTAAAGATTGATGTATACTTCTGTCAAGTCAGAGGCTTCGGGTTTGATACTTATCGATACGTCATAACCTATCGTGCTGATTAAAACTAATCACAGAATACGAGTTTCTCATCAGAAAAGCTCCAGAGTGCTGATCCTCTGTCCAAGACGAATGACAGAAAACTCTCTTCCATTAATGTATTTATAGGGAATATGACTGAAACGGTGATAATAAAAATCGTGAAACTCTAATTTACCTATGACAATCCACGTCTTGTAAAATGACGCATAACAACTTTTCCTATGGTAGAACACTTAATTTTAAGATTTATTAATTTGAACATAGACGCTTTAAGTAATTTCTTTGAATTGGTTATGTATAGGAGACAGAGCCAATAAAAAAGATGGGTCCAGAAGATATACAATCATAAAGTACAAATCACGGCATTTCCTACTTATGTGATGTAACCCTAAATATACCAGAGAACTCGCATAAAAGTAATAGGTTTTGGGTCGTTTTTGTATAGGCAAATAATATTTATATACTTCATCGCTGCATTAGTAAGCACGGTAAGAGTTTGAACACAAAAATGCAGTTTCATCACTTTAGAAGATCTTGCCTATTAAACATCACCATCAACCAAAATCGGTTAATTAGTACTTCAAAACCACCTGCATAAGTCGTTTTAACTCTGTTTAAATATATAGGGATTGTGAACGAATAAGTGTGAATAAATTTCGGTAGAGAAATAGGCGGCAGAATGAATGTTTCGATACTCATTGGTTTGTTGAAAACCGATGGGGAAATTCATTCCGGCAACGTAGTGATGTGATATCTTTTACTGAAAATCTATTTGGATAATGTCAAAGGAAATCTACGATATCTTTCATAAATTAAATGCAAAAAGACACTTTTATTCAGTTTGAACTTGAAAGATATTATTTTCCTTTAGTTGATTAAATTACTGCATACAATTAAATTACGGTCCACTAAAATCCATAATAAGCACAAAAACAGAATCATTGAATAAACATCCTCAATGAAGATCTATCTTTGTGGCTTTTCAAAAAGCCCAAAAAGAAAACCCTATCATAAAACTCTGCTTGTAAGAGCATTGGCCGGTTATGGAAACACTGGTCACTGATCTGAACAAATGATAACACAGGCAGTGACTCATTCGCGAGTATCGAAAAAGCAGTTCCTGTAGAATTGCAGAAAAATCAAGGTTTCTTTAGAGAATAACAAGAACAAAAACAAAGGAAGATTTCTGGACTTCCAGCAGGTATATGAGGGATTTTAAAGGATTTTAAAAGCAGTTAAATGTAGTTTAATCTTTTTGGAGCACGACATAATATGCTTTTTCACAGAACGAACGTTTACCAAAATTGGTTAAAAAAATATAAAATCCTGCTAATGTATTCACCAAGCTATTTATAATACTCGAGCGCACAAATACCTCCTTAATATGATTAAGGAATTAAGAAAATAGAGCCTTACACAATGTTTTCATTTATTAAGGTAGAGATAAAGTGTCTTTAAAATGAAAATTGAACAAGGATAGTTATAGAAACAGAAGGTATAAAATCAGTATAAGCATGCACATTTCCAGACATACAAGGTCATAAGTCCAGACAGTATCTTTTTCTGTCATGGCCTGTGTGCAAAAAATGCACTGTCTAATTGGAAACATTTTCAAAAACATTGACGAAGACTAATGACACACTGAAGATAGTGACGCATTCATGTTAATGCCAAAAGGAAAAGGAAAATGCTTTTCGCAAGTGCGTTAGGGGAAGAGTTCACAGCACTTTACTTGGATAGATGAGGGTGTCCTGGAGGTGTGCTTTAGAAATTAGCATTTTATCATTCTTTTTATTGACTAGAATTAACCTGTGACATTGGCCATCAACACCACTGAATGCGCGTGGATGATATCTGGCTTGGTAGACATGTATATTGACCACGGCAACACTGGCTCGGACGCGATGGAAAAATGCATTAATGTACACTTTAGGGAGCAAGAAAATACAGCTTGAGATATTTCAGACGCAAAGTTCGTATTCAGCAATTCAACAAAACTGATAATAATTCCACTCAATATACGAAGCTACGTTGATTTCACTAAATAACAACCTTCCCAAGGGCTAGTAGGATATAACAGCCGTTCCGAATTAGGAGTTCGAGCTGAGTGGAGAGTAAGGTTACATTAGAACACCGTATGGAACTGAGAAGCAAGATGGGAATTAAAATTTGGAGTAAGGATTGAGTGTCAGTACAAATCCAGCGGAAACGAGCTTGAGTGAAAAAATAACTATAATTGTTTGTTACGTGACTTTTGTTGGTCATACAAGAAACAAATGAAGTCGTTATGTGACAATCAAAGGAGAGCAAATAAATGAATCTACAGGTAGGTACTTCGGAAATGCAACCTAGCTTCTCCAGCACTATCTAGACCCGCATTAATAAGTATGCCTTGACATGCAAATTAATGGAAAAGCACTTACAGGTTTCCAATATCCTGATTTGGGATGACCAATTCACTGACTCAGGAAAAAAGGTGGATAATGGCCAACGATAACGTTAAGCTTGCCAAAACAGCTGGTTAGACTAAAAGATGAGGTTCAACATTATGGATGCATACTGAATCGCTTCATTTCAGTCGTCTTTTTAGTGAGAAAGTAAGACGAGCTCAACCGAAATAGGTGTATCGGAAGTGTTTGCTTTCAGCTGATTCTACGAGGAATAAGTAATTGGCTAGCAATACAAATGAGTGAAAGATGAATAGATCTAAGACTCAGCCAGCCGTCTTCATAAGGTTCCATCTCTCGTAACGGTAGGAGTTCAGGTAGTTAAATGTAATAGTAAGAACAAAACGTGGATTTCATACTCTTCAATTTGCCTTAAATGTGGGTCATTCAACTTCTCAAATCTATTAAGAAAGGGGTTAACAACATTTGACACAACCGCTCATATTCTCTCACAGTAGGGGAAACGCAAACCATAGTCTAAAATTAGTGCAAAGTTACCGAATCTCTAGTTGATTTTCTTTTCAGGTTCCCAGAAATCTTGAAAATGAAGGAAAGTGAAGGACATTTTTTTGAAAACTTAAGCTCCTATTGGAAATAAAACGATTCCCAATCTCGCCTTTTGGACTTATTAGAAGTGATTCCAAATACTGATTTATAGTTCAGATAAAGTTTCGATTTAGGATGAAGCAACCAAGAAAGTATGTTCGTTATGAAGGAACAAAGATCCTATTTTTCGATCGAAGTGACTTAAATATGCGTCCTAATACCAACAACGTAACAAGATATCCATGCCAATAAAGAGAATGGCCTTTTTGAAGCACATACTGATTGTTTCCAGTTTCAGGCCCTAGTAACTTACTATAAGGAGCATCATTTGCAGTTGGCAGAATACCACCCAAGTACGAAACAAAGCGTGCACTATACAATCTTACAATAGATTTACAGTATACTGCAACTGGCCTATTTATGAATCATTTACACCATATTGCAATAGGTCCCCCAACTTTCTACACTTTCAATATAAAGAGACTCAATTATGTAAAAATATGCGTATCTTTAATTGTAATTCTGGTAAATTGTTTTTTTCCATACCTCCATCCCACCTGTTCATGCGTTGAAAGATATAGCCGTTTTTTTGTAATTACTAATTTCCAGAAATCATGCCAAAGAGGACCTTTGATGAAAAAAGTTGTTGCTGAGGCACTCCTCCTATTTGTCATTGACAGTTATAGGGAAAGTCTTCAGTACGTATCTAAAGCTCAACTCTATATAACGGTTGACTTAAAAGGCATCTGCTGAAGCAGTAGGAGTTTTTATCGCATCCTAATGCCGTCAATAGCACCTTCCGCCCTTCCTTGTGTTCCTCCAGTGTGCCAATTATTGAGTTCCACTCGCCTCTGACTCACCACATCAGCCTTTCTAACTTTTAGGAAGCTTAGTTGAATATTTTCTGTTCACTCTCTCCCTCTTTCGTACATAGGATTGTCACAAATTCTCTTTCTTCTTTCTGAAATTGAGTAATGTGACCTTATAACTTGCAATTGAGCAGTTATAAAACTTACACACGCCAGTTATTTATGCTCTTCAAATGTAAAATCCTTTCTCTTTTCTCTCTGTCTCCGTGTGAAAGTTCAATATACCTATGCTCTCACTCAAGTCTTGGACTTATAATTCGGAAAAAGCTTATCGTCTTCTGGTAGCTCATAGAATTTATCTTCGGTTAAAAAAGGCGCATTCTCTTACATACTTTAGTGGCAAGATTGATGAATCAATGAATTCGTAAGCCAGGAACTGTGATTGACTAAATTTCAAAAATCAAGAATATACTACAATTGAATAGTCTATACAGGGATCTATCTGAACACAACAAACCGGGAAACCGAGTTTGCTTAATGTGGCAATAATACGTTTTGACAGATTACACTCTGGTAAATCAGCAAGTTAACGCAGTGGTCAAATATTGAATCACCACCACACAGACTAATTATTAGAAATAAATCCTTCGGGAAATATAAAACAAAAGACGAGGAACCAAATTATCTCTTAGGTGAAGAGGTGACATTTCTGACGATCTTCAAGTGTGAGAAGTGGAAATTTTGTAACATAAGCCTATGTCGATAGATTGACGTTTAGCAAGTATAACTACCGTAGGTAATGTGGTGTCTCAAAATAAATTTATCGACTTTAGCAGAGTTCGACCACATTTCCATATGTATTTCTCTTTCCGATTCACTTTTGTCAAGCTAATTCACATGTAAATTTCACAAACCTAAAGGAGAAGTACCCAAAGCACTTGACTGGGTAGGGGGAAGATCTCCTGAAACTGCTTTTGTGAGAACCTCACATTTTACCACCTTTTATATAGACCACAATTAACCAGGAGAGTTGGTCCTCAACACTACTGGACGTGCGTCTGTAGGCATTCACCTCCTAACCTCTGATTTGACAGACATATACGTTGACCATTGCACCATTTGCTTTGTTGCTACCTGTGTCCCCAATTGATAGGCTGACTATTTCCAAGTTAGTCATCTCTAAATGGTTAAAAATTTTATGCTATCACACATTCCATAATTAAAACTGGTTAGCTAATGTGCAGACGTCTTCCCCTGATTACTTAATCCCTGCACTATTAGTTCTACCGTACATCACTACGGTGCATAGGATGTATAATAGTTAACATGTATTCATAACTAAGTGGACGCTTTTAAGATGGCAGTCCTTTAGAATCCCTTTTTAAGAAACTTACAGAGTCAAATTCACATGTAGCTCAATAATTTGCAATTAGTAGTAACGGAAAAATCAAAATCACGAAAGAAAAGTAATTAAAATTGGGATAGATCCGGATAGTTTTGTCTGGCCTGTACTTTAAACTATATTCTCACTTCAGGGAGAATAATACATGTACGGGCATGAGCTGATAGCTCAAACAGTATTGTGACCTCTCATACGCTTAAAAATCAAATGAATTTTCGTTGAGTAGAAGCTAAATTAATACCTATCATATTTTCTTACATTCGTCATACAGGAGAGACTCAATCGGCAATGTGAAGCTTCTACTGAATGTTGACAAAATTTCGCTTATTCAGATTCCCAGGTTGGTTCTTGTCGGAAGGACATGCAAGAATGCTAACACGAGGTGCTTCTTCAAATTTAATGCCTTCTCTCTAGTTCTCGGATAGGTTGAAGGTGAAACCTTTTTTTAAACCTTTTTAAACGGAAGGTTTAAAAAGAACCCTCTTTCTTATAGTGTCAAATTAAAAAGAAACAAGGAGAGTTGGGAAGAACTGAGATATTATTTAATTGTGCAAGCATGCATAATTTCTTAAAAATATATAAAAACGTGATTGATCATAATCAGAATAGCCAACGTGATTTAATGTTTATGATAAATCAAACACTGAATCACCAAAAAAACATAAGAAACATCAGCATTTATTCCCAGCTTTAGCATTCTATATAACTTTACGAGGCAATAATTAATTACTGTGCAGCGGAAACATACAAAGCACTTTCCGAATACAATTATAGGCAGAAAAATTCCTCTTTCTAAGAAAGTGTGGCGCGGCAAAAAGAAATCACTGAAGCGAACAACATAACAGGATGAGAAAAAAGAGGTAAAGCTAAATAGGCGTATTTAACTCGATTTCAATTACATCCTTATTCGCTTTAGGCGAAATTCTTCAAATCCTTATTGATAACAACCGTGTTCGGACTAAATATAACACAGCTTCATAAATTACCTTAAACAATAACTATAGTATTTTTTTACTTTTATGTTATTTTATATCTTGTAAATGCGAAAGAATATTTTTTAATTTTAAGGTCATTTTTGGGGACTTTTTACGCAAATTATAAAGTTTAAATTAAATTGCTTGACAGTATTAAATTGTCAAATTTTATTACCGGTAACCATTCTGTCCAATTCATCCATTTCCACAGAGAATGGATCTTCCACACCGACGGAACTGCCTCTAGGTCTGGAATTTGAACTCGACGTGGAATATGAGGGGCGATGTGGAGAACCGGGCATTGAGTAGACCCCACCATTGGTCGTGGTTATCTCAGGTTGTCCATGAGGAGCAGAGGAGATCGAGAGGTTGTCAGGTTCGCCTGTAGCTGATTGACGCCACGATATGAGATTTCCAGCAGGGCCACCGGTAGGGGTGTTAGGTGAGACGTTTGTGGACATAGAGAACTTCCGTTGAGCAGCGTGGGTCAATTTATTTAAATTGGTGTAGACGGGTGGAGGAAGGGATTGATCGGGGTAGAGTAATTTGTGCAGTTCACCTCCGCGAGAGAGTGCTAAGATATATGCGCATATTAGTCAGGCTATTTCCCAAAATATGAATAAGAATATTTGTGTTTCTATTACTGGAAAATAAAACAGAGCAAGTTCATAATTAAACAAGGCTAAATTGATCTAAATCCTATGATTAAATATATTATTACTAACAGAAATACAAAAAGAAATTTATGATTTTTTGAGAAAAACAACTGAAATTGCTTAACAACGAGTCTGATAGATAATAAAGGTGAGGGTATCGGAAAGATGCTGAGAGCCGCGTCAGGGCTTCAGAGTCATACTCCATTTGATTTTTCAATTGATATTGCAGTACTTACTAAATGGTTAGTTTGCATCCCAAAATTCAAATTGAGTGATTCCGTGCTTATTAATCCCATTTTTTAATCAAGAATGGTCGGCCTTGTCGCCTCAATTCATTTTTTCTCCCAATAGTGTAGCAGACAAAATGATCTTACATGATATTCAATAAATTACCGGTTTAACAGCAGAGCTCGTAAGTCGTTATAAAAAGGTATTTGCACTGCCATGGATAGTAATCATCTGATACAAATATTTATAACCTGCATATTTATCTCAGTATTGCTAAAAAAATATCTAACTACGGGGAGTGCAAAATCAGAAAAATTTGCGCAAAATATGAATATTTTTCTTTTCTGTTTTACAAATTCATTCACGTTTAATTGTACACCACACTTTTTAATTAATTTCAACTTGAGAAACTTATTTTCGAAATACATTTCAAGAGAGTTATATAACGTGGAAAAATATCCAATTCAGCAATCAATTTTGCTGATGGAGTGCAAGACTTGTACACATAAGTATTACCAAAAATATCTGCAATTTAGAGAACTTCTGGAAGTTAAGAACATTTGTAACGTCTGAATAAAAGAAAGCATGCATGTTCTAGGTATTATTTGACGCAGACCCAGAGAGAAGGCGGAAGTGCCATAACTCCTTCTTGCTAATAAACAAATGCATTCGGTCAAATTTCGTGTTCTATAGTAGGCAGCCCTAAACAAAACCTAACTTACTGAAAACTTAAAATGATCTAGTTTGTGACGATATTCTCATATTTTCTCATTTAAAACATCTATTCTCCGCCTTATTTGATTAAAGATATCTCTAAATTTTCGCAAAATATTTATTTTAAATGAAAAGTAAAACAAACATTTCACTCCATTCCCTTCTAAAATTATGATTATAATGAAATTATGAGTTTAGATATTTGTAAGAAATAGCAGAAAGTGACTGTTTCGAATTAAGCGGCAGTTGGCTGAAAATTCCGTTTTAAATGTTAAAACACCTAATAAAGCTATTCCTTACATGACAAATACTTTGACGGAAAGGAATACCAGTTTATCACAAGTTATCCAGTTTAGATGAAAAGACCCACTTTCATGCTAATTTGAATATGATTTTCAATTTAAACTGAAAATGGTCAATACAAGATAAGCTAAATATTAATATGAGATAAATTAATAAAAAATTTCGATAATATAGGAAAGGTAAGAAATTCAGTTTCTGTAAGAAATAAAATGATTAATACATAGAGGAACACTGCTCGGATATACTTTCAAGTAAGAAAATAACATCCATAATACAGGGTGCGTAAGGCATCTAAGGACACCTTACGCACCTTTACAAAAATAAAAAATGAAATTCTTAACGATTGAGACTTACAAATTCTTGTAACTAACATCATAATAATTAACATAATAATATTAACCTAGGCTGCATTCTACATATCCTCCTCCGACTTCTATCACCCACTCAATTCTACTCCTAAAGCGACTACAAGCTTTGACCAGGTGGTCTTCATTGATGCCCTCCCTTCCTCGGGCTATTGCTTACACCAGACAGGAGGATTTGGTTTTACGAGGATGCCTATCAACTTCCTTTTCAACCACACCCCGCCTCCACACATAACAATCTAAAGCGCTCAGGTCGGATGAGTAGGTAGGAGGCTACCATAGGTTTGGTGTGACATAACGATGATGTAAATTCCCAGCCATTCATCCAATCCTGGGTTTTAGGAGCTTTATGGAATGGAGACGAATCTTGTTGGAAGACATAGGGAGTCTTCCTCCATTGGCTACACTGTCTATCCAGGGCGGTCTAACAACAATGGTTTGAAGAATCTCCACATAGGCATCTGCATCTGCATCTGCAT
>CAADRB010000018.1:1778786-1811387 GCA_900708905.1 Hymenolepis diminuta
TTTCATTTCTTCCATTCACTTTCTCATCCTGGTGGAAATTTTCTCGTTGGAGAAAAACCCAAGACACCCACTCCTGTTCTTCTCGTTGCTTCAATTTCTTCAAGAGTCGTCTTGCACGCACTAAACGATTCTCTTCAGTTGTTTTGTCTACATAAACTCACGACCTCGCCTAAGAACCTATGAGGTTTGTTTCCGAGGGTTTGATGAACAACATTCCTTATATATTGTTGTTCCTTCAGACACTTGAAGGTCTTTGGCAAGATATCACGCACTCACTTCCCACGGTTTTCGTCCGTCATGTCATCTTCTGTTCTCTTCTCACAAACTCAGATATTCTGAGTGAGTGAGTGAGTGAGTGAGTGAGCAAGTGAGTAAATGAGTCAGCAGAGCGTTCACAATGCTCTTTTCTCTTCCTCGTGGTGACCATTGCATCTCCATTGTTTTCATTCAGCAGCTCCTTTCTAACTTTCCAAACCATAGAGCTGGCGACTTGTGGAAATCTTTCGATTTCTAAATTCCTGTGTTTTGCCTTTATTATAGATACTAGTACATGGTGTCAGTTCATTTCATTAGTTATAGTGGTATCTACTGTGAGATCTTCTGATATGAAAAGTACATTAATTATTATCGAGCTAGTTTAAATTGCTAAAAATATAAGTGACCTCAGATACTTTACATACCTTCAGATAATTATTATGCGTCCAGCGTTCCTAGTAAATACTAATTTGACAACAGATAGTGGTGTTCGTCAAAATAAAGCTCAGGAGTGATTAGATAAGGGTTAGAATATTTTATCATTTACTTAGCTTACTGTATCTATTAGAAGAAAGAAAAAGCTACTTTTAAACATAATCATAGCCTTGCAATTAAACATTCCTTATCTCTTAAGAAGTTCGATAAGGATAGAAATTTAAACAAGTTATGGATCCATCTAATCTTCGTAAATTTACAATACCCTATAAAACAATGCTAATATTGAAAAGCACGAAATAAATATTCAATAAAACTTACAATATTTCAGTGAAAGTGACAAAAAGCCTAAGCAGAGCGAAAATTTTAAGAAAGCACTATGGTATCAAAAATTTAGAATTACTACTTTGCATCTGATCTGACTTAACTTGTCAGAGCAAGTATGAACACAGCTATGACGTGGACACTTTATATTTAAATCTTCCGTGTCAATTTAAAGGTCTCTTTGGGACTTATGAATAAATAAAGAAAAATGAAACGAAAGAACGCATCTAAAACTGATACATTCATCACAAATTTACAGACAAGATCAGGAGACTTTCAACTATATAGTGACCTGTTAGTTGTAATGTGAGTTCAATAAGTACTAGATCTTAGTACTTGTGAAATTCGTGTCACCCATGCAGATTTGAAACTAATATGGAGGATTAAAAAGAAAGATATCAGCTTTTCCAATAAGTGATTGGATAAACGCTATAAAAATTATCAGTCCCAGAGGGATAACACGGTAATTTATTTCATTTCAATCAAGTAATCGAACACAAATTCAACCCCCAGCCTTCGGAGTATCTATTATTGCCAGTTTGCTGTTGGAGGAACTAGGGTCAGTATACGTTCCGAAGGTACAAACATGCCTCAGTCAATGATTTTCCAAAGTAGATTGAGCGGAAACTAGCTAAAACTGAAAAATGACTGCGATTTTTTAAATTTCTGTTTAAATAAGTGCGCAGGTAAAAAGATAATGCTGAAAGGCCATAGATCATCTGAAGATGGAATTTCAAACAGGTTAAAGGCAGCTGAAGGAAAATTATTTTTCTATTAAATAAACAAAATATTACAATGATGAAAATCCAGCGGAGGGCGCTGCGTAGTCCAGGGTCCAGAGTGACAGATTTCTGGCCATATATTTTGATGGGAGAACCGTCGGTAGCTGCTAATATAAGGAGTGATTTGAGGAAGTTTGGTCAGTGGGAGTAGAAGGAAGTACGGAAATCTCCATTCCGAAAGCGATCAAATAATTGTGCCGGAGTTTCGATCTTGAAGGAAAAGACAGTTACCAGAATGCCCAGTAACAGTTTCCGCCACCACTGTCGGGCTTGCTCGTTTCCTGATTGAGCCTGGAATTGACAGGGTAGTAAACAGTGGCGTGCTGAAGTATCGTATCTGCGGTGATACCAGCACATATTATTTTCTCTGCTTTCACGTCCTCTGGATTTTGAAATATGTCTGGATTGTGAACGCCTGTGTCTATTGAATGAGCGACTGCGTAGTTAATTTTTCTGTAGAGTTAGAGCATCAATTTTTGCTTCCAGTCTTAGCATGCGCTTTCCCAAGCTGCTGCTGATTCCTTTTTGATTAAGATATGGTGTGGGATATGGGGAATTTCCTTAATTCTTGGGAGACCGGCATCTTCGATTATATTGTCTGCCATTTCTGTCAGTGATCATACCGGTTTAGTTTAGATTGCATCTGCTAAGATAGGCTGTGTGTACGATGAGAGTTTTTTAAAATATAATGGCTTCAAAAATTCTGTATCAAACAATTCTCCAGGTGCGAGAAGTTTTATCCTATTAAGCAATGCAGTCGGTCTCAAGTTTCCAAAGCACCCCTATTGAAGTAACTTCTGTACTCACTAGGCTGCGGATGGTTGGGTATGTTGTAAGATATCAGTTTTAAGATCATCATGGGGATCTGAAGAAGGCTTTTGGACGATATTTGCAAACTGAACAATGAGGGACGGCGAGATGGTTTTGATAATGATATGAAATTTGTTAATTTCATTCCATAATTCCTTACGTTGTTATTCTTGAAATGAGATTTTAAGACCACAAATACACCTGAGGCATGTTCTGGCAAAAAATTAAATAGGCTTTCTGGGTTGATTTGATTGACCTGAAGGGGAGGAGTATAGGTTTCCTCGGGAATCATTTTCTGACTCCACATCAGAAATTTGCGTGTTGATATCATGCCAGGGTCACCAATTTGTTGGGGCTGAGATAACACACGCCTGCCAATTACCGGCTCCTACGCTTCCATCTTATCTTTTCTGTTCCTCAGCTCTCGCCCTCTCTCACCTACTCGCTTCAATCTTCATTGTGGCTTAATCAATATATTTTGGCCGAAAACAGCTCCCGATCTTTTGTTCTAGAACCGTGTTAACTGCCAGCCGTTAGTTGTTATCTTAGTCGCAACCGACCAATGAAATATTTAAATTTCGTCATGCGAAGATTAATACACTGTTGGACTAAGCGCACCTAAAATGGTTTAAAACGTGAAAAACCAGATCGCTGGGGCGTGAAAATGAAAAATAAACACGTTGTGGTGTAGAAAAGAGAGAACTCAACTACTTTCGACATAACTATCTTGTTATCCTTGCTACTACGACCAAAATTCGTTTGTTTTAACAAAATAATTGGGAATGAAATGCGATTTAGCTAAAAATACACTTGACTCAGATCAAGAAATTTAGATAATTTTCATTATAATTAACCTTGAGTGAATTCTAGAGAGGTCTGCAATGATAAAAACTCTTATATTTGTTGCATTGACCTGCTCATGGGCGTAAGACGATAAAAATTAATCAGACCAAACATTCCAATAAATCTAATGTTCAAAAAGACTTAAATTCAACAGAATCCAGGACTCAAATTATGAAAATTGAGCTTTAGAACAACTGAACATGACAAAGTAAATTATTATCTCTTATGAGAAAGTGAGTAACTGAATGCTTCCATAATTCAAAGCAGGTAAATCTTGTGACATCCTGACTTCATAATATAGTCCTATTTGACGCTCCAACCCATTTCACTTCCTGTTGAATTATTTAGCTATTTCACATGTTTGGATGCTATCCTATGATTGAAACTCGCAGAAACTTTTGCATTGCCGTTGGTAATAATTATAGATGTGAAATCAAATCATCCCCTGGTACAGTGAACCACTGAATTTGCACTGAATAGATGCTGAACTCGTAGAATCTAATAGTTCAAAGCTTGTACACACATCCGCCAGTGCCAGTTAACCCACAAAATCAAAAGCATTGTCTGAAGGAGCATGATTGATGCCTATGTTTTAATATCGATAGACGGAACGCCAGGAATGTCGGAAAAGGTACGCCAAAGAATTTAAGTTGCAGTAACTTTTAATTATTCAACTTTAAAAGAGACCATTCGTAAAGTGAGTCTCAATAAATGAAATTACCGACCCCATGTAATAAAATTCGAAAGTATGAATAAATAGGAAGCATATTTACCTCTGCTACCTAGTATTGGTAAAGTAATAACTTTCATTAATTCTAAAAAATGTGATTTGCATAAGAAAATACAAATCACCCAATAAGAATAAGTGATTTCAGCGTGAATAAATTATTGGAAGACAGAGATTAATGGATCTATATTATGTAATGTAATATGTAATACTAGTCAGCAAATAGTTCGCGAAAGAATAGAAGCAGTAGGATAAGCCATGGGACTTTAACTATTCATTCAAAACAGTAGGAGATAGCAAAGATAGTGAAAAAATGAGAAGATAGTTTTAGATAGGAGAACTTCATCCTACGATAAACACCATTATGGAATACAGAAAAAAGTTAAATTCGCCTCATTTTTAAATCCAAATGTCGGGTATTAAATCATTAATTATTTATATATAACGTTTATTTATGCAATAATAATCCTTTAAACCTGTTCAAAAAATAGGCTAATTGAATACTAGACATTTTAAATTAGCACAGTTAAAAGTAAAACATAAGAAATGGAGCACGAAACCCAATGTCATTAATGATGGATAATCCGCTAATTAGCACATAAGAATTTACCATCTAGAAGGGCATCTTCTAATAGTTAATTAATATATCCAATTACTAAAAGGCAAAATCAAACATTTTTTTACAAATTTTGCCCGAGAGCTGCTTCAGACTTCTACATTATTAATTGTATATATCAGAACAAGGACATTAAATATTAAACCATTTCATTATTACAAAACGCTTATGGGAAATTTATAATACTCATACAGATAGATTTAGTCAAGAACTGAATCCATGCGCTGTATTACTGATTAATAGATTTTCCCACTCGCACCTAGATACGAGCAATCTCGATACTGTTGCATTTATTGGCATACAAGGCAAACGATTCCCAACTGATCCAGATCTATATGAGCGAATATATTTGTACAACAAAAGAATTGTCGTGGAAAGCCCAAATTATGTCAGCGGCTAGCTATCGCAATATTTTTATAAAGGACTCGATTAAAACACTCACATCTATGTTCACGAGAGAGAACGCAATTCAAATCAGGACGTTGTATTTCACCGCTGGTACTGTTCCTCTTTGCTCCTCCATCTATATTTTTAAATCCGCGATCATCAGGCAGCATACCGTCATCAGATGTCTCATCATCAAGAGTACCAGACACCGTCTCCTCTCCGTCCTCCTCTTCATTTTCTTCCTCCTGACTATGCCCATTTGTCTTGTTCTTCAACGTCCTATCTTCCATATTTAAAGAGACGGTGTCATTGAGATGAAGAGTGCAGGTAGAATGGCGTTGGTTTGGGCTGGGCTGCATTGGTGATACTCCATTGGCAGATGGTAGACCAAAAGACTGTTGAACCTCGGTGGTTGTAGTTTTTGGTCTACGGGCCGGTGTTGAGGTTAGGCTGTGTCCATTAGTCGTTGGACGTCGTAGGACCACGTCTTCAACTCCACTGGTACTGACAATGCGCTGAGGCGTTCCATTGACCATTGGACGACCGACAGAAGCTGAACGAGGGCTGTTATCATTCTGAAAATGAACAGAGTTAAAATAAACAATTACTTTAACGCTATGACATAATGCGTAAAATGTGCCTGGTGAAATTTTAAGATTACGAAATTTGCAACAAAACAAAGTAGGATTGTATTTTGTATTGGAGTTATGGATAAGTGAATAAAGCTGAAAAGTACTTATATCATATAAAAGAGAGTATAATGCAGTTGCTTAGTCTGACTGAGGATGAATCATGTATAGGCAAGAAAATTGGTTAGGGACTACTAAAGACCATGGGAGAGTGAGTACATCGAGAACAGTATAAAATTCATTGTTCATTGATTTAACCTAACTTCATATTTTAATGCAAAATCAATACTAGAGTTACTTATATTCAATCAATATTAATTAGGAACTTGGAGGACTATTTAATCTGGCTTGAAATACGAGAAGAACTGACTGAAGAATAAAAAGATATTAGTATTCTTACAATTGTTTACCAAAATCCGGTCTTGTTTAAGCAAATTCATCATACATTTTACAAAAGTGTAAATAATGGTCAACAGAGTGCTGAGTTTACAACCTCCTTTACTTTAATTAATATCTACTTAAAATTATCAAAAATAAGACCAGCTCCACTCTACTTAATCCCAAATATATAAAATGAAATCTAAATTTTGGCAAGTTTAATCCACAATTACAAATAAAATTAGACAAATTCATGTGAATTTTTTAGAATAAGCCAACTTTTTTTCCTGCATCACGACCACAACCAAAATTTATCCCAGGTCCATGTGTAAACATAAATTCATCGCGATGGTTTAGGTGAAAAATCGTTTTAGTCGATTTAAGGCAAACAACGACAATGTTAAGATTATGCCACATCACCGACAGAGAAGTGTAATTCGAGAAAATTTTAACCCTCGAAAGTAGATTAATCTGTAAGTTTTAGTAAAGAAAACTATTCAAAAATGCTTCCAGAAATTCTGGCTATGAAGAAGTAGCTAATAACAAGTCAGAACAGACAGTGATAAATAGTTATTGCCAAAAAGACTGTACAATTATTGAAAAATCATGTAAACTCCGTTTTAAGCTAGGAATTAATTGTTTCAAATTCAAATCGAATTACAAGAAATTTGAAAACTTACGGGAATATAAAATGACATTTATCGTATTACCAAAATACATTTTGAGTGGAAATAGTGGTGATGATAATAAATTAAATGCCGAATATATTTAAAGATATTAATGAGTTTGTACATGAAATTTTCAATAATATGTAAAAAGATAAAACAAAATGAAAATTATTTAGGCCGCTAAAACAAATTGCTTGTCCGCATTGTTCAATCAAGAAGTTAATCGGCTTTCGAAATCAGAACAAAGTCGGTAAATTGTTTCACAATTGAACTTACCAGAAGCAGCTATTTCTAATCAAATACGGGTGAAATCGGAGAATATATGTAATGGGATCTGAACGAGCCAGAAACGACATTTATATACAATTATTTAACAAGGAAGAAAAACTGATCACTCTCACCCCTGGTAATCACTGTGCAGCAGATAAAGTTAGAGATATGAACAATTAATTCACCATAACTTCTTATCTGACCTAGAGTCCATTCATTGAAGAGTCATACTGATCTAATCAAATTAGAGTGAGTTCTTACGAGAATATCTTAACTGACATCTGACTTCATTCGATTAGTCACCAAAACGTACTTGTATAAAAAAACCAAAGAACTTGATAAGAAGAAAACGGTTCTTATAGTTTAATTAAGCCAAATTCATACGCATAAAAAACGGCGAGTTAAGGAATTTCTTTATGAAACTAACCAGATTAATTAAATTGTAGTAATTTAATTCCTTATCTGCGTTACCCGTTTGTTGTAAGGAGGGAATGCAATAGCAAGTTGTCTAAATGGCCACAGATTTCTTAATAAACTATCATCCTTCCAACTTCTTACAATCTTTACCACACAACAAGATAGAGATATGAGATCTTTGATTGTAGAGCACAAAGAAAAAGCTGAAAAGTTTGAGAGAGCAAGGGTGCCAGTAATGTGATGTATGGGTCTAAAGAGGTGGTGTTCATACCTTGAAATTGAAGATAAATAAATCAGGTTAGATTATGACAAACGTTCGACCAGCCAGAATGCACTAACAGCAGGTCATGAGTAGCGCAGAATCACAGGTGAAGAATTGGATGGTGACGTCGGCCAAATCACAGTGGAAAAATTTAGAAATATTTACCAGGTAAATAAATGGGCTTTAGGAAATATAGATGGCCATTTTAACGAAACACAGATGAAAGGTGTACTTCGGGGAAAGTGTAACAAGACAGTTCATTATATATCATAATTGGCTTGTCGATTTTCTCCTTTATCTAGAACCTGTATCTTGAGTTCTGTTCCTCTACAGAATCACATTTGCAGAGAATGGCTATAGTTTAGCCTATCATCTCTGTACTCCATTAATCTCCCTTCAAGCCAAAACCTACCCTATCAGAAATTAGGAACGAGTAAAACGGACATGTATTATCCAATATATCAGGGAGTATATTCCAAAAAAGCGAAAATTGCGTGACTAATTTAATTATCGTACAAATTGAGACAAAAAAATTGACGAAAAAGATTTTGTTTACAAAAGGGTTCCAATTTCAGTCCTAAAATTAGTATTTATTACAATTTAAAATAATAGAGTTTTAAATAACACCAGAATACAAATTAAGATTTTATCTCAGATATTTTTTATGATAAAATATATTTGAAAGAGGAACGGAAACATTCTTGTAATATTGAATTAGAATATTACCTTATTTTTAAGTGAAATTAGAATGAAAAAATATTTTAATTTGGATCTTAAAGGAATTTTTCATATATGGTACAGTAAATATACCGATTGTGTAAATAGTTACAGTTACCAACCACATCTAATAAAGCGTTTTCAACTCCCATCTTAGATGGAGGGTTCCGCATTTTAGCGTCTTCTGACATGCGTGATTTCTATGAAAAGAGAAAGAAACATACAATTTAATTCACATAAACATAGGATTCTACTAGAAGAGAAAATATGCACATTCTCTTGCTGTTTAAACACGAAGGTTCCTTCGTTTTCATCACGTCTTTTTTACAGAAGGGTACAAAAATACATCCTTTCCAGAAGGAATTTGTATAGTAATAGAACCAAAAATGAACGACAGAAATCGAATCTCTATTTCTCTCACATGAGTTATAAAAGTGATGACCGAAGCTGCAAGTTATAAAAGATCTAATCATCGAGGGGTGATTTCAGATCAAACGATGACAGAACTGAGCTAAGTGCAGAGGCGTCTAAGCAACGGAACCACAGTAGAGATGGCTGTATGAGTGCCAAGTGCATAAGACGATTATCGGTTCTAAGTCATCACCTTGAAAATGAGAAAACTAATTACAAACTGAAAAAAATCATATAGAGATTCCAGGTTTTACAAACGCTAGCTGCGTGTAAAATGTTGATCTTTTCTACTCGAGAAATAACCTACATATTTCATCATTTATAACCGTATCTTTGGAACGTAATGCCTTAAAAGTGAAACGGCGCATTGAAATAACAGATGGGCTAAATCTGCACTAAATTATCGATCAAAATGTCCCATATGAAACCGAAAGCAAAAAAATCGCTACTTCTATAAAGCGGAGTGAACATCATTCAAATTATCCAATTACCAATTTATCACACCAGCACGAAAATACGTAATTAATTCCCTTCACTTTAACTTTAACTTAATTTAAAATATTATAAGAAAATGTGATTTTAAAATTCATCAGAATAGGATGCGTTTAGTCTTGTATTTAATCTTCAAACACTATTTGGTGTTAGTAATTGGGAAAGTACCCCGTCTGACATAAACATAAAAATAGTTAAATGTTAAACATCCAAGTGATAGATCCAGCATATTATAAGCGATAACACGACTTCTTTTCCTTTAAGAAAGTTAGAGCACAAATTCTGAACTATTTGAATATATTCGCTGCGATCTTCGACCTAGCAGATACATATGTTAAATGAAGAAAGCACATCTCCCAGATATTATTCTTAAGTTTGCAAAGATTGAAGAGAAATGAATGTTAGAAGGAGACGATGGTAAATATTTGACTGTAAATATAAATTACCCAACTTATTTTTAAGAAATCCGATACAAGTTTTTATAGTTACGTTAAACAAAATGACCAAATTATTTGTCCATAGGAAATGCAAATTACTAAATCAACTTTATAAATTCATGAAGGGGACCTTGAAATCAAACTTCATTCGGTGGCGCATGCGGTGCACTAAATCCAAACAAAAGTAGAGTATACCGTTTCACAGACAAACGCACTCATCTTAAAAGAATATCTTAAACATAGTTATATTAAATGAACTAACAATTGTAACCAATGGGAGAGTTATCGAATTGATAAAAATATAAATCTCTATCAAAAAGGAACCACTTTGAAATTACTCGCCTTATAAATCAAATCATAATTATATTTTAGGTTATACTGCATGTCCCAATACTGGAAATTGTACAAACGTAAAGTTTTATTGATATCCATTAAAATACAGAATTTCCTTCTACATCAAACATAACCACACCACAAAGTCTATGTTTTCGTCTCGGGATGGACGATTCGCAGACGAAAACAGTTAGTCTGACAAAACTATCACATGGTTATAGGGGGTTGATCTTCAAAATTCAGTTTTATAAACAGCCTTTATTAAATAATTTAATTGCACTTCACCTTTCTGTCTAGCATTTTCATTGGTCCTGAATCAACTGCGGCCTTTGGATCAAACCAGTTATTTTCACTTTGTAAGCGAACACATTATCAATGTGTGACCAAAACTGTGAACATTTTTGTCTCCCACTGGTCCATTGAAAAGCAATAGACCGGCCAAATGGACAGCTAACCCATTGTTAGTCATCCCACTATAATTAGCCATATGGATGCAGATGTGGGGTTTGCATAGCACCATGCGATTGGGTCGTGTGTTTCGTACGATTCGCAGAACTTGCTGTTGTGCATGTACAAGTTCTTTGGAAAAACACGTTATTTTAAAGGAGAGAGGATAAAATATAGAACCTACAAATTGTATTTGTTGTGAGGTAGGAAAGAAGGACAGGTTTTCTGTATGCGTTTATCCTATAATATGAGGCGAAAAGCAAAGTAAAGGGATGAATTTGGCTACAAACTATCGTTAAATTAACGCGTCTCAAGAGATATTCAACTGGACGTATATGAAACGTAGTGCTCACGCGTTAGTTGGTGATTAATAAATACAGAGACGTCTGTATTGAAGTAATGAGCAGTGCTTTTCGGTATGTAAGCTACATAAATTTTATATTCCTTTTTCATAAGCCAAATTGAATTAATATAATAGAGAAAAAAAATTTGTATGATAAACACTGTGAGTTTAAAAAGACGTATTAAGTTAGGACAGAATTATTGAGTTTTTGATAGTTAAAGACATTTAGAAAAACTTTAAAAATAAACCAGATAAAATCGCAATAGTCTATAAAACCAATAAATGCTAACAACCTTTCTGTCCAGGTTACCAAAAATCCTTACTCCAGCTTTTAACGTCACATAGTACTGATTGAAAGCTCGAAATACTCGACCTAAACGGTCAAATAAACATTTTTTATTACAACTTATGTTGAGTGAGCTCTAGTGAGCTATGCTATTTTTAATACCTCAATCACGATGACCCAGTTATACACAGAAAAGACACCAATGTTGCTAGAAAAAAAAAATTTAACGAGATGCCATTATCAACCAATACATGAAATCGATAAGTCCTGAATATCGCCAATATGAAATCATTCAGGAATCAAAGCCCAAAGTTCCATTTTTTGTTTGCTAGAACATGACGCGGCGAACAAAGCAGAAAGTGGAGTTCCAATGAAGTAAGACTTTGATGGCCTAAATGTACTCTCTACGTCTACTGATTGTCTGCTCATTTGGACAAATTTAAAGTTCCACATGCTTGGAAGAATTTTTTCAATAAATGAAGAGTTATTTGTCTTTGGTAAGCCTTTCAAATGTAATAAGTTTTGTCTTGGGGGCGAAGGGGGGGAGGGAAGGGGAGGAAATTCTAGTCAATAGACATTTAATTCTGTTAATATAAAATATAAATTTAAATAAGTGATTTGCAAAAAAAATATTTTATATTTACTTTTATATATTTGAGAAGACAATTATCACGAAAATTTGAATTCGACTTCACCATTAGGACTTATTAACTCATGACAACAAAATAAAAGAAAAAATGTAGAACTTAATATGTTTAAAGATCTCTCCATGTAATTGATCTTATATATTTCATTAAAAAGACTTCATTTTTATTAGTCACATCACAATTTAACGTTTTTGAAAACGGAAATGCGATGTCTTGACAATTTTGATTAGATAAACAAAATATTCCTTAATTTAAAAACTTTTTAACTGTTGGTTTTTAGTATTATTAATAATACCAAAGCGGCAAGCACTGACATTTCTTATCTGATAAAGTTGAGCGGGCAAAAGCGGAATTTTTAAATTCACATAACTGCGAAGCAGCTTTGCAGCAAGACGAGAGCCCATGACCTCAGACAGTGAGACGACCCCATTTGAAAAGTAATGAAATGACACGTACTTCTTGCAAGCAAGAAGCAGCGGTAATAAAAAGCAAATAAGATGTAACAGTCACTGGTGAATAAGTGTGAAGATGAAACGGCAGTGGAAAACTGGTGTGCCCTCATTAGTGAAATCTGTTACTTTAGAATCATGTTACCACTTATCATCTTACAAGTATCCTGACTATCAGAAGAAACACATGTCTAAATTGGTTGGCTAACCAGTTAAATCAGTTAACTGGTCAATAAGCTCTAGAATCCATGAAAACGACTTCCCTCGGAACATGAAGCAATGACTTAACTCGAGCAGTAAAACCACAATATTTCCTCCTTGACACCGACTAAATTAAAGTTCAATAAAATAGGTAAATTCTGTATGTGACAATAGACGAATTACTATTGACATTCCATTCTTATTTCCATCTCTAATAACTACCGTAAGGAACTTTCAATTGAATATAGACTATCGTGAATTCAGCCATGAAAAACATGGGCCCGATGACAGTAAAAGTTGCGTTGTATCCAATTATGACAATCAAGGACTCCGCAATTTATTTCCACGCTAGCATTTAATAATGTTATTTGGAATCAAATTTTGTCGCATATGTGACTAGCGAACAAAAAACGCCACCCGGTTGTATCCAGAAAGTAAATGAAATGTTTCAGGACCTCCGAAACAAAAAAATATATTTGGAGGAACTTTAATGATTCATCTCAGATAGTAACTTTTGTAGGATACCGATGACGTTTCTCAAAGACTTCCGAATACTTGAGGCACATCTGAGGCAATTACATTTCGTTTCACGATTCTCTTTAATTCATAAGACACTATTATCATTTACCAGATTCAAATACCATAAAAATTAAAAAGTTATATAACAGTGCAAATCCAGGTGTATGTACCGATAGGCTGAAATAATGCATGATCTTGCTTATTTGTGATTAAGTAGTTATCCTATTCAGCAGCTTATGAGAGGATGACAGGGGAAGATAATGCATTAGGTTAGTGTTCTAGATACTGTTGTTACACTGAGTGTAAGGGATAATAACAGTTTTATAGCAGAATACCAAGAACTAACTAGACCAAAATATATTGAACAAACCACGGTGGAGGGTTTAGGAGAGTAAAAGAGATGAGGGACAGAGGAGATGAGAGAGAGACGTAGGAACCGGTAATTGACAAGCGTGTATCGTGTGTGTGCGTCCGTGTAAAGGAGGACCACTTAATTAACTTATTCAGATAGTTAAAATAAATCACTTGAGGGCGCACGGTAGTTATCCGGAGGGAGTTTGAGGTTACAGTAGGGTCAACTACTTCAAGCACCACCATGAGGTCGAGTTAATTAGATCTCAGCGATGGGGATTCATCCGTCAACACCAATTGAGTTAAGAGCATATTCACGAGGGTTGAGTCACAGGTGAAGGGAGCTAGCTGTGACGAGATACGATAGATGGTCGATTAAATTTAATCAGAATAGACAAAGGAAGAATTAATAACAATAACAATAATTCGTATCTTCGTATCGTCAATTCCGAGTTAAGTCATAGTTTGCCTACCGATTCTGCATAGAATATATTTAAAAAACGAAATTATCAAGCAAAAGTATAGCATAAACGGAAGGAAATTACTACAGGAAATTAATATGAGCATAAACGAACCGTTGTGAACATAGTTTCATTAGCTAAATTTTTGGAAAGGACATTGGTATCTTATTTCTTCTAAAAATATCTTTATACTGATATATGAGGTCCGGGGAAGGAAAAAATCTATCTTAGAAGAGACTAGTAAAATGTAAACAAAGAGGGGAAAATGACAGAAAACGCTGACATACTAAGAAAAATGATAGAATCATTAAGTAAAGAGGAAATAGATACATACATCAAATAATAATAAATACTTTAAATAAATACATTAATCAATTAAATTATTCTAAATATTGAGGAAAAAACATCATTTAAGAGATAGAAATACAGAGTGACTAAAAGGTAACTCACTGTACAGATCTCCACAGGTTTATGCGCTCAAAAATGAGCCAAATTATCGGAGTTCCACGAAATTCGAAAACCAGTGTTTCGAGTCCAAAAATGGTGCTGAATCATTCCTGAAGTAAGTCTTACAGTGGCGCAATGCTTAAAAACACTGTTTAGTGAGGCTATATCATATTGACAAAAGGATTAATAGTGCAGATTTACGTAACACTTCTTCATGGCACACCGGGATATTTTGACGACCTAAAAAGCTCGAATTTTATACAAACTACGAATCAGGTTCCTGCTATCTAATAATGAGAAAAAATAATTAAGCCTGAGAAACGTGCACAGCAGTCAAAGTACTGTTTATAGCTCGCCACGGCAGACAACAATAAAACAACAATTTTGGCTCCGCAGCGAGATTTCCACTATAGATTGCTATAAAATAAAGATTCATGAAAGATTACTTCCATAAAAATATGATCTTTGAGATGATTCAGCTAAAAATTTGAAATATTAGCAATTTAACAAAATAAGTTAGCAAAATAGGTTAAAGTATAATACTATTCGAAAAAACCAGCAAATTTTGTCGGTATGATAGGGGAACACGCTCTATCAAATCCAGTATTAACAAGTGTTAACAAATGTGGCCGGTCATTTCGATTAGCGGAAGTGTACTGATAAAACTCAAACAATCATTATCTAAAAAGGTGGATGTACGTCATAAAGGTAAGAGAATAGAATACTTTATGGAACTGTTAACCCCATCTAAAGCCTTAAAAATAAAGTTCCTAACATCTAACGTTCTAAATTATAAAATTCCATGCGGTGTGCCTCCTAAAATTGAAATGATTCAGCAGAAAGTAATATGAATATTACAAACATTCATTCAACATTTAAAGGAATTTGCTATTCACAAAAATAGAAACACAGCCCATTATTCATCGCCATATTCAATAAAGATATTGAAGACTATAATCTCCTATTTCTACTGATTCTATCACCCAATTACAAAGACAGTGTATTAGTTCCAAATTCCAGAATGGGACGCTGAATAAAAGTAAATAATACTCACTTGGGGTAACCGAGATTGTCGAAGAATAGCAGCCATTTGTTGTTGAGGTCCGCTATTAGCGCTATGAATTGACGCTTGACTTGATATCGGACTCGAACCAGGGCCATTGGCACCATTACAACTACCACTCCACCCAGACGATGTGGAACCTAAACTATCCGAAGCAAGACTCGGCGTTCCTTCCAAGTGTTTATTCTGCTGCTGACGCTGCTGTCGAGATGACATGATAGCTTCCACGGCGGAAGCGAAAGCTTCAACTTCATTTGAACTGGGAGAATGTAGAGCACCGCTGGGAGTCATTGATACGCCGGAATCGCCTGTGACTGCTCCGGTGCGGGCTAAGACGGACTCGGCTTCTTCCAAGAGGCAAGTAGGATCTTCGGTTGCTGTGGAGAGGGCTATGAATAATTCACGAAGGGTGGAGATTTCCCCTAATAGACTGGTTTCCGTCTCCTGAAAATCGATGGATGAGAACCGTTAATAATAATATTAAAAAGCACGTTCAAGTTATTGGAGTGAATCAAATGAAGCCCATCATTGAATGCAATAAATATTTCCAGTTGCAAACAGGTCAAAACGTATTCTATGACCCCTACGAGATCATAAATCTTCAACCTAGTTGACAAACTAATATGAAGTGATGATTTCTGAAAAGGAACTAATTGTTTATTTGAGGCCCTTTATATCTTACTTTTCCTCAAACCTCCTGGAATTCATAGATAGGTCTTTGGAACTTGTTACTAATTAAGTTTGAATCAGTTCAATGAAAAATTCAATCCTTCCGGAAAAACGTACCCAGACTATAAAAGTTAGTACGTTAAATGATCAATAATATACCAAGACTGTGAAGATGGAATTACACTGAAGAATATGCCGAAACCACAGTTTTCGTTAATGAAATTATCGCTAGGATAAAAGAAGAGGATTCCTTCAGTTTAAAAATGAAAAAGTAAAACTCGTAAGTTCTCTTTCAAATTAAACGACAGATTAGACATCTCGATAGCGAGCTAGATGGAAAGCCATATTTTAAAATCAGTTTTCACTACTACGAGGAATTTTAGTCTTAAATTAGTTTATTTTGTAAAATTCACATATATTTAACATCAATACTCTTAAAATTGCACACATATTTTGACAGAAAACAAGGAAGCATCCCAACATTCGAAGTATTTCAAGACAACTTTAATTTGAATGGAAAATTTTCGAAATAATAGAGATACTCTAAAGGATAGGCTAATGAGATATTCATCTGGAAACTCAATTTTATTTTTGTACAATCGGTACAATCTTCCAACTCAAATTAATTAACTAAAAGCTGTGAGAAAAGCAAGAATGGATGACTTCCCTAATTCAACGCAAATTGAAATCAAGCTAAGGAAAATGAAGTTAAATGTTAGGAATGAAAAAAAAATCTCTCCATGACAGAATCAATAAAGTGAACAAAGTGGATGCTTCAAACCGTTCTCCTTAGAAAATCTAGACAATAAACTGTTGCAACGTCTAGACATGACCAAACCACATGGTTTACTTTTCCCATTGCAATTAGCCGTTTCAGTTGGAAGGAGTAATTTCATTTTACATGAAAGGTGCGATAAGATGCAATATTATTTTTCTAAAATGACTACATAAATATTCTAACAAGTAACAATACTGGTACACTTCATGAAAAATGATGATAACTTAGAACGGTACTATTTACTTGTGAAAAACGAAAAATAACCTGCACTGCATAGGTGTGATAGAATCGAATACAGCTTTAAGCGTGAATTTCTTGTAGAGTGTCTAAAAAAATTTCGGATACCACCTATCTGCTAATGTTAACACTGTAAGCTGTTGTTTATCATGTAAAATCATTTTGCCTTCTCCCCCATGCAAAAAGAAACCGAAATAAAGCGGCAAGACCGAACCTTCTTGATTAAAAGCCGGTGAATAAGCACTGGCATCGCAAACAACCACTGCTTTGATCCAGGGAACAAATAATGAACCTTGATTTTCGGAACTCAAACTGCCCATTTGGTAAATATTGTACGCTCGAATTCAAAAATCAAGTGAAGTAAGACTTTTTGATATCCTGACGTTGCTCTTAGTACGTTTTTAATTCCCTTCCCTTAGTACTTTGTTGGATTTTCTGGTATACAATTTCAGTTGCTTCTAACAGTTATAAATAATAGTACCTTTCGTACTACAGTGCATAATAATAATAAATATAAAGATCTACAGAATTTCAAATATTCAAGAGCAGGTAAGCCAGTTGTCTGAGTGCAAAGACGGTGAAGGACCTAAACAGAAGTACCTATTTAGATCGATGTAAAAGTCGTCAAGAACTATCATACAAAACTGGAGGTTCTACAGTAGGGTCTGGAGCGGTTTAAGACACTACAGGAGAAATCCAGATATAATTTAAATTACAATAAAATTTCTCGATATGTGTCTTTTCTTATATTTCTTTTACAAAAAAGCAAATCAATAACTAATTTGTTGTTGAAAACAGAGCGATACACCTTAACGACTCTTTATAATGCTGGAACACATTCTCGATGTTCACCAAATATGCCAACCTTTTGCCGGTCTTTATGGCAAGCTAAATCACGACAAGCATAGTGGAGTTTTTTAGCCTAGATTAACTGAACCCGTTAAAGGTATTTTTCACTGTAACTCATTCTGCATTCCATCTTAGTAGTACTACTGTGACTAATCCTACATACATGATTCTAGAATTTAATCTTCATTTTAGAAAAAAACGATGTACTTAAGCATTGATATTTGTGGCGCTGATTATGAATATTAGGATTTTCATCTGTAAATACTAGGTATATGTTCTCTTTTTAGACGTTTTGTCTGAAGATAGAGGAATGAATAAACCATAAGCTCCTAATTTACTGCTATTAAAGCTGAATGGAGCTCAAAAATAATCTTCACTTATATTATAAATCTACATCACCAAAAATATAATTTAGGCTACTCACTGAAACATATTATAACCAGTATGATTCCTTATTAGGAATGTAGAGTTGTCTGTATAAGAGACTGACCGGCTATCTGGTTAGCCGTTAATATACCCAGGTGCTACAATGAGGGAAGAGTAATCGAAAATTCAGTATCCAGAGTATCGTATACATCCTGCTCAAGGGATCAAAAATACCCCTCAATCAGACTTGAAAATGTAAATCATGACCATGTCTTGATTAAAATAATGGCATACGGCCAAATTTGAAACTTCCTTATAAGAAGTCTTAAAAAGTGGATGTGCATCTAATAATCTCATTACTTAAATAAATGTGAGAAATTTAAAAACAATTGAGAAGACACTGATCTTCTCCATCTTGAAAAGACAATTTACGTCGTTCCCAAATGAAAGATGATCTTTTGGCAACCTATCTGTGAAGCGGAGTAGGACAATACTTCACAAGACGAAAATAGAAATATCCAGAGGGAACAGAGAAGTTCATCAACCTTGGTCTGATGCTAGATTAAATGTTGTTTTCGGGGCCTAGGCTAGACTGAAAATATAACAGGAACTATGCTAATGGTTAAAATCATTATTCAAACGGAAAAGCCCAACGAATAGTGTACTGGTTTAATCGCTGATTTTCAGTAGAGTAATAAAGTTCCAAAGCAAAACATTAGTCCTAGATGTCTAGGAAATTTGCAGTATGATTAATTATTCCTGCATCATTTTTTGCACCATAATTTATAGCGATTCGAAAACCCATTAAAGAAGTGCAAGTAACTGGGACATTTTTTCTTATTATCAGGGTAATAGCGGGGGAAACACAAATAATAAAAGTATTAAAACCATTTCACTTTCCCATAGTTATTGCCGTTTATAATAGGCAGTCTCGTCGCTTAAGCAACTATGTATGAATATCAAATATACGAAATATTTTGAAAATTAGCATCAGATTCGAGAAATGGAATCTGAAATAGTTATTAGTTTCAGAAAGGAAGAATGCGTCGACCCAGAACAGTAATGACCATAGGAATTTGATTGGTTCACACAAGTAAGCATGGCGTTAAACAGCCCGCGCTTGCAGATTGGACAATTCGAAAAAACGCACGCCTGGGGAGTAAAATGCAAACCGCAGAACATGTAAAAGTCCGTTCAAGGCTAATAATAAAAGTAAGAAA
The DNA here is from genome assembly GCA_900708905.1 of Hymenolepis diminuta. Classification (NCBI taxonomy): domain Eukaryota; kingdom Metazoa; phylum Platyhelminthes; class Cestoda; order Cyclophyllidea; family Hymenolepididae; genus Hymenolepis; species Hymenolepis diminuta. The sequence goes on from CAADRB010000018.1 coordinate 1,798,313, forward strand.
TAAGGACGAAGGATAATAAATGCGACAAAAATTGTGCATTTTGAAATCAAATGAATTATTCTTTATTGGACAGCAGAGAGGAATTTTGACGTTGCGATGTACCTTTAGATTATCAAAGAAATGCTGAAAGGTACTGTTCATTAGTATTGATTTGGAATTATCATAATGAATGGTTGAGATAAATAAACAACATAGTTAATAGTGATGATCGTTTCCAACCTTCGGAAGAAAAAAAATGGTTCGAAGTGGCAAGATCGGCCAGTAAACAATAAACAGTGGAATACATGGCTACCAATTGTTCTTAGAAAAGATGGTATGTAGATAAACAGGGACCTCAAAGGTCCCCTTCCCAAAAGACGTATTAAATCAAGGAGTAGTGAAAACGCCACAAATCATAATGTCATTAAATTCAATGAGCTCTTCTTCAAAGGATTTTTGAGAGTGTAGCAAAGTACTGATACATATTTTTTTCTGAGTTGAGTAATAAACAAGTAAAAATCTTGGATTTCATGAATTATATCTTCCTATTCCATTCACAAATTACTTGCCAATACATCCACTTGCCCGAATTGTATAATCAGCGGGAGCTTTAAAAATAAACGAACAAATTATTATTTCATTAAATTTTGTACAAATTATCAATTTTCTTGTTAATTTATGGACATCCATATGCGAAAATGCATTAAAGCTTATTATCCAACGATCGAATTTTTCTGCTGAGATCTCAATAACTAAAGAGCCCCAACTTTGTACAGCACTCGTTTTAAAAATCATATTTCGGTTGGATCTTATTAACCACTGAATTAAATGTTATTTTCAGCTTTTGTGCGAAAAAATCTTCCACCATTGACTTAAGTGTTTGCTAAAGAGCCTTGCAATTATCAACAGATGTAGGGCATAATCAAAAGAGATATCAAAGACACTTACCTAGGATAGATCGGACTTATAATGCAGATAAGAAGACATGATTTTATACAGGAAATCGTTATTTTTCCTCCCTCTCAGATTAGAATTTAATTAATAATCGAAAGAAAATAATAAGAAATAAAAAAATGAAAAAAACTGAAATGTCAAAACATTTGAATGGCAAATTATTGCGCTTTAGAAAAGCCAAAAATGGACAGAAAGGTATTTAAAATGCATTAAAACTTAATTACGTATATTATATTTAAGAGTCACGTTTTATTAATACTTTTGCCAAAAAGATATACTAAGATGAAAAAGTGTACTAATGCAAACAAAAGAAAAAAAAGCAAAACACAGAGGAGACGATGCTTCGACAGATAACTATCGATGACAGATGTAGAACTAAAAAGGGAAAAGTTTCTCCCTAAAAATTTGAGAATATTTTAAAACTACTAGATATATTCACAAATTACCTGTCACAAAAATCTTGATTGTAAGGCGAAAAAAATTAACTATCCATTTACCTGCTTCATGCCGTAAAAGATAAAAGAACCCATCATTCAATTACATTAACTGTCAACAGACACGAAATCTTGCGGACATGACCTCACCAAGGGTCCTAGAGATTACATAATGAGCATCGAGCCTTGGCTACTATTAACTGAATTATTCACCTTTTAAGAAACTGGACTCTTCAATACTTCCTGAATTAAAGATTAGGCAAGACTCGACATTTTAGATACTCCTATCTGATCTCCGTTCCATTTTCTTATGGGATTATTTAACAATTTCGCATGTTCAGACGCTTCTGCATGTCAGTGAGTGATAATGTATATAGAAATAACTGGATTACTTGAAGGAAAGCATTACGTCTAAAGCATCTCCATTCATTTATAGGAAATAATTTGGTTATCATTGACAATAACTGCTACTAAATATTCTTACAGTCAGAATGATTGTAAACGCCTCTTTAAATGTTATACATTCAGCTTTAATTAATGCAGATAAACCAAAGGATTTTATGTTTAGAAATGAAAAAAAAACCTTATCCCTCTCACTTCTTTGATAAAAGAGATTAGTAGAATAGAAACCAACCAATAGACTAGCATTACTTTCCTTGCAGATCCTCACAAATTTTATGTTTCTCTATTGAACTAGAACGGCGAGAATTCCAAGAGTTCTATTTTCCCTAAGCCTCAAGGTCATATAAATTTAACCCTGTGTCTGAACACAAACAGATGTAAAACTAACTGCAGAATACTGACCTTCACGATGAGAACTTAGTTCTTAAACTGTACGTAATCTAAATGACCACTAACACTAATAATATATCTTGTCAAATGAAATGACTTAATGAAAAAAATGAAATAAAATATCATAGGTTAGAGTAAATGTGTTCTCTCTGAGATAAATTCTTGGGAAAAGAAGGACAGTGGTTATGAAAGAATAGTAGCGAATACAAGCAGGACAAATTAAACTATCCACTTTATTCAAATAATTTACAATGTCATTCGCCTCTTTACTCTACAATAAGTATCAATAATTCGTCTTTTTTTCAAAAAGTAGACAGAAATATTACGCATTATACAAGAAAATGAAAGTCAGAACTGAAACGCTAGCGAATGCCAAAACCATCAATCAAACCTTTCTCACAAGTAGGCATCATTAATTGACTTAAGTTGCGGGGATTTTGATGGTGCTTAAAGATCGCAAACATGAATGAGAACTTCCAATAATTTAAGCTAAAGGTAATGTGGCGAAACCACAACTTTAGTGACTCCAAGCCTACCAAAGAAAAGCTTTTTCCTGCGTATATCTGAGAGGTATCAAGAAGTATCCGCTGTAGCAAGCACATTCGTTTGTTTACAATAATTTTTAAGGCCCTAGAAATTGTCTACTAACCCTGGGCAGACAAACCTTCTGAAGTCTATTTAGCTTCTGTTTCTCATATGCAGACATAAAATTGGTCATTCTGAAACTTGAGCTTTTCGATTAACAAAAAATTAAATCAAATCAACTCCAATCAATCTCTACTTAACCTATGCCATACTTATCAAAATTTAATCACTTACATCAGTTCATCAGTGCCAAAATTTATAAAACAGCATGAACTTTAAATATTCCTAAAGTGAAACATTAACGTAAAACGGAAATAAACTAACGCTTGAAGAAACAAAAAACAAACGGGATAAGAGCGCAAAAAATCTTACCAAGACGGGGCGTAGGCAGTTAAAAAAGAAACAATAACGTCCACGCTCTTCAATCATCAATCGCTTAATGGAAGCCCGTTCCAAATCTTCCATTCGACGGACTTTTTCATCCAGAACTTGTACTGCTGATTGTGTTTTAACCGCCAGAGAACTATTTCCAACTCCGGTAGCGGAAGCTGACATATGATTGGACTTTGGCGGTTCTCCCAATCCAACTCCCTGTCCGATTGAACTGCTCCCACTATTTTGACGACGGTGCAAACTTCCACCATTCGCCTGTTTAGCTAGTTTTCGCTTCAAACGATTTGCTTCCGCAAGAGCACGCTTTAATTCTCCCCGAGCACGCTTGGTCTCCCGATTATGCTCTTTTTCAATTTGGGCAATTGACTTTTTCCATTCATCCATATGGCTTGTCATAGGGTTAACCATAGACGTAATTAATTGACTAAATAATAAAGATTACCAACTAAAGAATGCAAACTTACTTTCCCATGGTTTTAACTTGTGATCCAAGACGTTTCTGTCGCATGCAAAGACGCGTGAAATGAGCACCGATCTCTTTACTACCTCCAGATGTTTTGGAAGCCAAATCCGCAAGTCGCTGGATTGCATCGAGAAAGGCGTTCGACGCATGGACAGTCGCTCTAAAACTATAAGCGATTTGAAAATAAAATCTACCTAAGTGCTGTGAATAATTTCCCACCTTTACTGATGATATCATCCCATATGGGTCCACCGCTCTAATAAAATGATCATTTAAAAATTCCTTATTACTTTAACATCGGATAATAGACTTAAATATAAATTATCTAATTCCCGAAAACTTCGAAGAGTGGCTGTTTCGACATCCATTTGACTTAAACGATGCTTTGCAATTGAAACGTGCCTATAGCAAGATGTAAATTACTTCATATTAGGTAATTTCAAGAAATGCGCAATGTGATATTTTCTAGGTCGGTAAATGAAGTTAACTGCAACAAACTAGTACTGTGATTAATTTTGTTACTAAAAAATTTAAATTTATGTCAATTTCTTTCACTTGTTTTTTATTTTATTCACTGAATACTAGCTAATTTACCGTATATTTTGTTTTATTTGATCTTTAGGCTAATATTTTTTGCATAATACATACGAATATGGAAAAAAGATCGCGCATAAATTTAATGGAACTTTTATTTTATGAAGCGTCGTCCTTTAAGTTCTTCGTCTCATATAGTTACGTTTTGTAATATGTGAAGGTATTTCTTGCCTTGGGTTATTTTAATGACATTCTTTACCTGTGTACATTAAGTAATTTTTACATTTTAAAAAAATGCCTAGTCTTCGATTTTATTTGGTTTCGATTACAAAAATGCATTAACGGGTGGTTCATATTCATTTTTGAATATGATGTATGATTAATTTGGAATAAATCAGTATGGAAACATAAATTAGGGGTTTATATTTTACTAACTCTTGTTTGTGCGAAGTTTCAAAAAACTGCTTAAAAGTAAAAACGCCATCTAAAAGGTCTTCTGAAGGCTTAGATATTATTACTCTTTTGTATTATTGTTACGTTTAAAATCAAAATTACTGATCATAAGGATGCTCCCGTTTTCTTAATATGAAAAATGAACAGTGCCATTGCCAATATGACTTATGAATTTTATTGACATAAGTAAAATATCCATCAAGTTTTGAATTTGATCTTGATGTCATTTTTTAGTCAATGATATTTAATCCCGTTTTTTACAAATTTAGCGTAGAAAATGATATGGCTACTGCTTCAATGACTCAAAAGGGGAGTTTAATTCTAAATTAATCTTTTCAACGAGATTTTAGTCCGAAAAGAATTTAAAAATCGATATTTTTCAGAAATTTATTTATTATTAATAAAATTCATAATCTTTATTTTTTACGTCGACATGCGATAAGAAACCCATTTTCTCGCATCTCTTCAACTGTCTTGGGGAAATTATTTTATGTGTTCCGGATGCTCTGTAAATCAACAGAAAAAATACTATCATTTTGCTTCAAATGATGCAAAAGTGCGAGACATGCCACAGAATATTGCTATTCTAGAATATCTATTCGAACAAATGCAACGCTGTTTCCGATATAAAACCGATTTCATGAATATCAAATTGCCAATTAATTGACTCCAAGATAAATTATAAGAACGTATAGACTCCTTCAAAGCCTTTTATGTTGATTTAAATGCGTAGAGGTATGAAATTTAAGCACACAAACCCTCTCTCAAGGATAAATAAAAAAATAACTCAACGTATAGAGTGATGGTTAGGCGACATTAATTAATCCCTTAATTCAATTTTAAATGTCAACTATTTTGAACTCTGTTTGCAGGTCTACACGAGTAAAATCAGAGATTAAAAGTGTTCTAGCCAGCAGATGTCTATCAAAAACTGGTGATTAGAAATGAGTGACTGGCGATAGGATCTCCACCACAGTGTTCAAGGGCGGTTCAATTGCGTGTGTGCGTGTCTGCACATAGGTGCCTAAACTTTTAATGAAGAAGTGTTTTATATATAAATCCAATTTACTTATTAATAAATTGGGCTAGCATCCCGGCCGCCTCTGTACTGATCTAGTGACATGAGTGACTTAACTTATTCCATCTATCCGTTCGACGTGTTCCGGGTAGACATTACGTTATTACAGAAGGAAAAAAACCAATTGAGATCGTTATTCTATCATCAGTGAATCATGAATAAATAGAATTTGCCGTGAACATATTATGATAATGCAGAATATTGACATCCAGTAAGTATTTAAACGTGATTTTCGTGTCCATGATTGGATAGGTCTGTTGCGTATCTCCGAGTCTCTTGGTTAGAAATTAGACTACGAAAATGTGATCTGAACCTTCAAGGACATACTCAAGTTAACATTACCAAGAATGATTTTTAAGACCTTTTCAAATGTTCGCCAGCTTGAAATTGCAAATACTTTTAAGTATCACCTTGACAACCAGTGAACCTCAATGCTATGATCTAATCTCTCTTGTAGGGTGCCACAACCGACACTTAGATTCCCTATGAAATAGCGCTAGTTACAAATACAATCTGACTATACTACAATAAAAACAACCCAAATCACCATGTTTAAAGAGACGCACGTTTTAAAGTGGGCAGGCTGATTTATATTATGCTTCCTTGGCAACCGTAACGTAAATAAATGTGAATAGAATTCTAATGTGTACTTGATCACTCAACAAGAATGCACTGGTTCAATGCTAATGCACTAAATACTCAATAATTTTTTCCCACATTTAATACTTAATCGAAATTTTAAATGGTTGCTTCTATCTATTGATATCCATATTTGACTTCCTTATCATTTAACAATTTATAAGTCTTTGAGTTCACCTTTAATGAACTCAGGTGAGCTCTCTTATGTTTAAATGAAGCAGGCTAGAAACATCTTGCCATCTTGGCCGTTAGTAAGAAAATTTCGAGGGCATACACTTACTTAAGACTCAATAGTTTTAAAGATGGGAATGGCGTCACCGTCAAATCTCTTTTACTCGGTCCATTCTGATGTACACTTTCATCCACATCAGGTGAATTTGACCTGAACAAAATTGGGAAATGCCAATGAATGCAAACCTTCACTCTTAAAAACCGAAATCCACAACAGTGTTCACTCACTTACTTTGAAAACTGAACTCCGACCGAACGATCTAAGAATATCTAAAGCGATGATACTTTTAAGGCCAGAGGCCTTAACCGAAGCTAGAATTACGTAGAAAACTGGTTTCAAGATGGACATCCCCTAATCTGCATTTCTTCTTAGTCGATGAATGTTCTATTAAAGCTATATACTCCTTGCTCAAATCACATGCTAGATAGATTCTATTATTTAGGAATCTAAAAACTAAATTTTACCTAGGAAGCTTTATACTGTGGTAAATAACTCACCACTCCAACTCATCGGATTTCGGTGTTCATTTAGCCATTATATCGCCTCCCTAAAAGGAAAAAGAAGAATACAAGGGATCATAGATGAATAGGTAAGCTAGGAAACGGTTATTATCATAGCCAAATGAGATCACACATCAAATATCATAAGTTTTGTCGAATATAGATACTGTTCTGAAACTTCGGATTATTGTGCACTGAAGTGGAAATATTTAGGGATTTAGATTCACTACTTTGATCGCGTTTAATATTTGGCTTATTTGGCTAACAAAATGATCCGTTAACGCTCGTTTAGAATACAGTCTGGATACGGATATTCATAACATTATATTTACCGATAGTAAAGAAAGTAAAATAAGATCTCGTTTCAGAAAAGTTTAGATCTCTCGAACTTTGTCTATGCAACTTTCTGGATATATTTTGAGTTAATTTCTAATGGAGATTGTCCTTCAGGACGATTGCGGAATGCAGTTCTCATTCTTCGTGTACAAACATTCGCATTCATTTGCATTTTCGTTGTCAAATTTTCACAAATCAGTTTGAACATATCAACTGACAGGAGAAAGTGAACATCGAAAACATTTTCAAACATTAATGTTTAAAAATTAACATTACTTCCGTCTTTTATAGTTCAATTGGCTTAAGCTGAGACAGCAGCTTTGATACTCGATTTGACTTTTTCCACGTAGGTGGTTTTCGTACCCTAGATATCCCCTAATTTTAAACTTTTACATTCTCAATTCCTCCATTTACACGAATATGTAGCCTACAAATTAAGTAAAACAAAAGCTTTCTTCCTCTCCCTTCCTGCGCTTCAATTAAATAGAAGTGGCTAAACTATTTTACGTTTGACATCAGTTCACTTTACAATCGATCACTGTCGTAAATCTATAAGAATTGCTTTCTATTTATCAGATTTTCACAAATGAAGGTCATATAATAAGAATACGATAAAGTGAGGCTGGTTCAATATGAATGAAAAATTAAAAGTTAGTTAAAGCCTATGGACACGAATCTGTTGCGTATAGGTTCTTATACTGAGATGTTTGTAAACGCATCAGAAATAGAAGATTCCATGGATTTCGTTTTGATGTAAACGGATCATTTAACAAAAATTGAGCAGTTTACAGCCTCCAAATGATACTAATTAACACAAGGATTCATTATCATCTCACACATTTAATTCCGTAACCGAAATTTAGGGAAAATATAAAATGCACAATAAATATTTGGAAGCTTTGCATCCAAAAATCTGTTGCTCTGAATTGCTGACACCTTAGATGCATTAGATATCGATGCTCGTTTCATTATTACATATGCAAGGTAACAAGAGAATGGAATACGTTTCTCGCTGAATTAAAGCACTTCGATGATTATGTTTTGGAGGGAGTACCAACGGCGACTTGCCACTTTGTAATTTGATATTATTCAAACTAATCATTCATCAACATGGATGATATCGAAAACAAGTCTTCAGATATGGACGTAACCAATGAGGGAGAGATAGGAGAAAAGAATTGACACCCAATCACATTTCACAATATTTTAAAGCATTTAACCTAGAGTTGGCGTGAAAGGCTGGAATAAGTTCATGTAAAGCTTGTATATGACATATTCCGGGCGGTTTTATTATCATTTTTCAGAACATAGTGCGAGCAATTTCACAAGTTTTCATCTTACGACAACATCTGAAGACACGAAATAGCTAGATAATATAATAAAAGAAAAATAAAAATTTAAAATATAGTAAGAAAGTCGGGAGTCATGTTTTATTTGAATTCTAGAATTCTCAAATTATCTACTGGGAGTAGAAGTCATATTGAAGCATCTAAATGTTCCAACACTTAATTTTCATGATCTGAACCCTACTTTCTAGGTGAGCTCATGTCTGTGATATTTAGAGCCTACTGATCGGTTAGTTTATAAACTAAATAGTCATGCCAATTGGATTCAGTTCTCTTCTGACAATCATAGGCAGATAGCTGAGACGGACACAGTTAATTAATCACAAATCAGTTTGGTCTTTCAGAAATGTTCTTTTCAATTCCTTTTTCTGTATAGACAATCTAAACCTTTTACCGAATTAATATCCTTCTAAATTTCAATATTTAATATGTAAACAGTCTAACACGGGCCATATTTCATAATATAACTTTAAAATTTTGTGTATTACAACTTATTCAGTGCTTTTATTAACATTAATAATAAATACTTATAAGAATTCAATTTGTAGTTATTTCCGTTTTAACTACAAAACGTATAATTATAAGCATTGAAATAGGTACACTCGTTACAATGTGCGGCCTTGGTTACCGCTGCTACACATAGTTTTCCTTTTCCCACTCTCGGCCAATCATAAGTCTTCTGATGAGCTTTATAAGCCCTACCTCGTGACATGGCTTGTCATAACCACACACAACCTACCGGTAGGATCACAGGATGCCAGCTTCAACAAGTCATAATGAGGGAGATCAAGAGAAAAACAAGCCAAAAGGTGGTGAAACAGAAGAGCATGCAGAAGAGAATAATGAAGTCGTAACAACAGAACCACGAGCTACCTCTGAACTTCGAGACTGGAACTCTGGACTATGTCAGTGCTATAAAGATGTTGGAAACTGTACGTTAGAAAATGTTTTTTCCTACCTTTTGGAACCATAAAGTAGCTAATTATGTGACTTCCTTAAAAGGTTTCCTTGTCGCCTTCTGCCCCTTATGTGCAGCCGGTTATGAGCTATACAAGCATGACGAAAATCCTATTCTTGGTTGCTGTTTTTATGAAGTTCTCATGGCTTTCATATCTCAATATCGTGCAAGAAACAAAATTGAAGTAATTTCATGTGTGTCAATCTATCACTTGAGGGATTCAAGAGTAATAAGTAACAAGTTTTATTCCTTTTAGGGCAGCCTTTGTACGGATTGTCTGACGTCGTATTTCTGTGGACCTTGTGCGTTATGTCGTTTACATCGCGACTATCAGGAATTAGGACAGTAATACTCCCTCAAAAATAGATTTGATTTGACAGAATTACTTATTTAACTCCCCTCCTCCATTTGGACAGATGTATAACTATTTTAATAAACTCTATTTGCACCATTATTGACAAAGGGAATAACCAAATAGATACATTTGTATTTTGCAATCTTAATGGGAGAAAATTTTTACAATTATATTTTCTTATTAAGAATAAAGTGTCCTTGCATCATCGACGATCTAATCATTTAGAGAGAATTTGATTACTAAAGGACTTTTAGTTTAAACTCTTTTGTAATATTTTATTAATATATTAAATATCAGCATTTAATGTTTAAAATGCATCTTATAGAGCCCATAACATGTAAATATTTTTCTTTAAGGATTTTTTAGTTGTCATAGGATAAGCATTGAAAATGCATTCTAAAATATTTTTTTCAAAAAAATAAAACACGATTTTGGAAATCAAACAAATCCATAAATTTTATTTTCATTGGTTAAAATTTAATTTCACTCTTCGGTTTAGTTAGCTATCCAGTAATAAATAAAATATAATCACTATTTTATATATACGGGGTGCGGAAGGTATTCGAGCACACTTATATTTTTGTAATTCAAACTAACCCGATAATAATTAAAGCATTTCTTATATCAGAAGGTCTCACGACAATTACTACCATAACTAATGAAATGGACAGACACGCTGTTTAAGTGTCTATAAAGGCAAAATACAGGAATCTAAAAATTGCAAGATTTCCACAAGTCGCCAGCTCTATGGTTTGGAAAGTTAGAAAGGAGCTGCTGAATGAAAACAATGGAGATGCAATGGTCACCACGAGGAAGAGAAAAGAGCATTGTGAACGCTCTGCTGACTCATTTACTCACTTGCTCACTCACTCACTCACTCACTCACTCAGAATATCTGAGTTTGTGAGAAGAGAACAGAAGATGACATGACGGACGAAAACCGTGGGAAGTGAGTGCGTGATATCTTGCCAAAGACCTTCAAGTGTCTGAAGGAACAACAATATATAAGGAATGTTGTTCATCAAACCCTCGGAAACAAACCTCATAGGTTCTTAGGCGAGGTCGTGAGTTTATGTAGACAAAACAACTGAAGAGAATCGTTTAGTGCGTGCAAGACGACTCTTGAAGAAATTGAAGCAACGAGAAGAACAGGAGTGGGTGTCTTGGGTTTTTCTCCAACGAGAAAATTTCCACCAGGATGAGAAAGTGAATGGAAGAAATGAAAATTGGGTGTGTGCAGGCGGACCTCAGTGAGTTTGCAATTGTTATGCATGCGCTCGAAGTTTCCAGCAAGCAAGAGTGATGGTTTTCGGTGTTGTGAAGAGCAGTGAGGGAGAGGGAAGTGGAGGAAAAGGGGAAGGGGGAGGCACATCACGATTCCTCCATTTATTCCACAGGGCCTTAGAGTCAATGCAGATGCGGATGAGATAGGGATGCAAATGCAGATGCAGATGCAGATGCAGATGCAGATGCCTATGTGGAGATTCTTCAAACCATTGTTGTTAGACCGCCCTGGATAGACAGTGTAGCCAATGGAGGAAGACTCCCTATGTCTTCCAACAAGATTCGTCTCCATTCCATAAAGCTCCTAAAACCCAGGATTGGATGAATGGCTGGGAATTTACATCATCGTTATGTCACACCAAACCTATGGTAGCCTCCTACCTACTCATCCGACCTGAGCGCTTTAGATTGTTATGTGTGGAGGCGGGGTGTGGTTGAAAAGGAAGTTGATAGGCATCCTCGTAAAACCAAATCCTCCTGTCTGGTGTAAGCAATAGCCCGAGGAAGGGAGGGCATCAATGAAGACCACCTGGTCAAAGCTTGTAGTCGCTTTAGGAGTAGAATTGAGTGGGTGATAGAAGTCGGAGGAGGATATGTAGAATGCAGCCTAGGTTAATATTATTATGTTAATTATTATGATGTTAGTTACAAGAAATTGTAAGTCTCAATCGTTAAGAGTTTCATTTTCTATTTTTTGTCCTACTGTTCCTTAAAGCAGACATCGACTGACTTAAAAGAATAAGTGTAAAAAACTTTACAAAAAATATTTCACGTTATTAATTTTTAAATTACTTTTCAATTTTTTATTCTGTTTGGAACACCATTGTGAAACTAATGCCTCGGATTTTGTGTAATAATTCATGGCCATCTTTTCATTGACACAAAACCATGCTTTTACTCGCATAACTAGCTTCTATATTTCATAGTAAATCAAATAAGCAGGCACAAAATATCCTCAAATAATGCTAGAAAATAAAGAGAAGACAGGTTTATGATAATGATATCCGGATACCTCGAAAAAGTTGTCCACTGTAATTTAATAATAAAATGCATATACAAGTTTATGCACTTTTTATTATAAAATGGAAAAAAAATATAAAATAAAGGATGGATATCAAGGAAAAATTTTAACAATTTACACACTTCCATTTTTACCTTGGCAACTCCTCCTTTTAGACAGCCACCTCTAAGTATGATTTCAGCTTCGAATACATTTGAAGTCTTCTTCACTTTCAACCAGTCCTTTGTGAGCAGCATATCCACTCTTCTTGAGTAATCTCACGAACCCTGTCCGATTCATTATTCGCAAACTTGACAGTGTCCAGTGGGTGAAAGTGGGGTTGATAATGTCATTGATTTAGTTCCCTCAATTGGTGGCCTCAATTGGTTTCTATGTCTGATCGAAATAGCATCATTTGTATGGATTTTGTAGGTGACTTTTCTCCATTGTCTGACTACAGCTCAGTCGTCCAGGAGTGATCGATTCGGATATCACGAACAAACTCGGGATCGCCGACTGTGAAAACACCTCTTCTTCTAACTTTTGCTAGTTCATTTGTCTCGATCTTCGGTATCATAGCGTGGTTGATGGTTCTAACCATTCTTTGCCTTATCACTTCTTCAGTATCTGATAAGGGGTTGTCCTGTGAGTCAGTAGAAGATATCGAATAACGTTCCCCATCACTGCCTCCCTCTTTGCTTTCAGCAGGGAACTTGTGATCGTGTCGACAAATCGCCATGTCTGTCGTTTGATTGGGGGG
>CAADRB010000018.1:1811437-1840006 GCA_900708905.1 Hymenolepis diminuta
GGTCTTTGTCTTCAGCATTCTTCGAACTGTGACAACAGAGTTTCTGAGAGACCACGCCTCGTGAAGATGCGGTCATAGGCGCTGACAGTGGCTGCAGTATTTGTTGACACCACTGATATAACTTCCAGCCACTTGGAGGATAAGTCCACCAATAGAGTGTAGGCAACACCACTGATAGAGCTTGCAAAATCAACATGCACTCAACTTCCTCATGCCTTTGTTGGGGACCGAGACATTGATTTTTCACGCAGAAGGCTTTATTAACACCTTGACATTTGAGACAGCATTTGATAAGCAGTTCTATGTCTCTGTCCACTCCCGACCAGTATGTGGAACCTTTGGTTGGCGCTTTCAGTCACTTTATTCCTGGATGACTAGGGTGACATTGTCAAAGAACTCTTTGCTTCAGTGCAGCTGATATAGCAACTCTCTCATTAAACGTGCAACAAGAGTCGACAATAGATAATGCCAGCATAACCCTTCAGCTCGTCAGAACTCGTTGCTCTTCCAATAGTTGATGTTGGAGTCATATTCCGTCGAAATTATAGTCCAATGCTGAAGACGAACTGCCGAATATGTTGGAATGCTTTTCTTGGATCCAATAAATGATAACGAGAGAGGTTTGGGGTCTGTCAGAAGAGTAAAGTGAGAACGGCAGACAACTTTATGGAATATTTTCACGGCGTTGACTGTACCAAGTGCTTCTTTCTCAATTTGTCTATAATTAATTTCTGTTGGCATCAGCGAGCACAGTGAATGAGCCACAGCCTTCACTGAGCCATCTGGAAAAACGTGTGAGATTACTGCTCCTCCATCGTAACTTGAAACATCCGTGGCCATGACTATGGGCAATTATGGATAATAAAAAGTGAGAAGCATATCTGACTGTAGCATGGATTTCAGACCCTCAAACGCTTCCTGGCAGTCAACATACCAGGTCCAAACAGTGTTTTCCTGGAGGAGACGATTCAATGGTCCACGAAGTTCATGCAAGGAAGATAGAGAACTACAGTATGGTAGGTAATTAATCTCCGGATTGGGCGAAGAGTTTGGCCATCGGTTGGAGATGGCATGCTCACAATAGTGCCAATTCCTTCAGCATCAGGACGGCGACTTTCCGAGTCGAAAGTGAAGGCAAGATATTTTGTGGATTTCAAGAAGAATTCACACTTCTCTGACCTTAGATGAAAATCGTAGTCGGTAGGGCGTTCAAGCAGACACTCTATTCGCTCCTTGTGTTCTTTCTCCCTCCCTCCTACTGCTTTGATATCGTCCAGATATGCACCTGTGCCCTTTCGTCCACCAATCAATCCGAACGGACTTCTGTCAAATTGATATAGATCCCGGTGTGTGTTGATGGTTAGATATTCGCGACATTCTGGTTGGACCTCCAATTGCAGATAGGCCTCTGATAAATGCAACTTCGAAGAGCATGTGCTACCATTGAGAATTGCCATTATATCTTTAGCAACAGGAGGAAGAAGATGGTGATTATCTTCAGGAGTTGCATTCAGAGCAGTGGGAAAACTCAGCACACAAACGAACGTGCTCATTCTGTTTTTGCGCAGCCACAGTTGGTGCGGTGCACCAATTCTTGCAAGACGTGACAGCTCTTTCTCTAGGCTTTGTGTAGCAGAGAAGGGAACTGGGTGCTTCAGACGAAGAACTGGTTGCCCACTTTTTAGGTGCAGGTTTGCTTTCATCTTCTTGTGTCGCGACCTAGGTTGTCTCTGAAAGTTGTTAAAAATCGCCTGATTATTTTCTGCTCATCTTCGGTCGTTCCAATAGCCGAATCGCTTCTCATATCTCTTTTATTGACAAGGTTGGTAGAATATCCTTGTGAATTCCATTCCGCTTTCTGATCTACCTCGAGCTGGTTCTCGACTGCGTCAGCTGAGTGACAGATGATTTTGCAGGAGGAAAGCAGGTGATTTGTTTCAGCAACTTCGGATTGTCCAACCAACCGAGACCCAGAGGATCCAAGTTAGGTTGATTTGTCACGAAGCATTTTGCAGTAATTTGCTCATCATCATAACAAATTTGACAGTCAAGCTCACCTTCTAATTTGGAGGCGTCAGCAGAAGCGTTTCGGCCTATATGATTCATTTGTATCAGCACTGGAGACCCCAAGGTCCTCCATGTCCACCTTAAGATCAAAGTGATGTCAAAGGCTGCATACGATCGCAACTTGACTTCCTTATCATTAATTATCAAGACTACATAGCGTCGTCTGTTAGAACTTCCTCATCACGGGAAGAACCGACAGCATCAAGAGAATTCAAAGATCTAGTAGGCTTTCCAGCAACATTACTTTTCTTTAAATAACTCCTTTATCGCTCCAGCATTTTGTTTCTTTATGCTCTTTCTTTTCACATTCATTATAAATGTGATTTCTGTAAGGACAATCTCTACAACAGCGTGTTTCACCACATAGCCAATACCACAGCACTGTGATAATGTTTTCTTGTTTGAAATATTTTCCAACCTGTTCTTCATTCTGGACGGTTGTGCAATTCTTCTAACACCACAGTGTTCATCTGTGTTCTAATTGATCATAGCTGTGTCATCCAGGACAGTGTTCATTCCTCGACATTCATAAGCTATATCCCGTAAGGTGATATCATGATATCATTCAACCAAATTAAGAATTCTTATACGGGCTATCGAATGGCAGGTATTCTGCTAACCATAAAGGAACAAAAGGCATTCAAAGTGATCATTTGAAATAGATCTGGAGTTCAATTACTCAAAATATTCGTTTATTCGAGCAACATAATCAATACAATCCTGATTAGGCCCCTTATTCAGAGTTAGACATTCGAAGCATTTTCGAAATTCGGATGATTTTTTTCCCGGGCAGTTCACAGAGGACAGATACTGTTTTTGCTTATTTTTTCCTTAGGCAGAATGTAATTTTTGAGATTTTTAGCTCGCAGATCCCAATCGCCGAATAAAAAATCTAACCCTTCTCTCCTGAGGAATGTCAGTCAGGTCTTTTCTGAACACAAACCACTAATTAAAAGTTAGATTCGCTTCTGGATTTGCATTAAATGCACTGACCTGTAAAATAAGGTTAGAAAGGCACAATTTAGGGATGAAATTTTCTAATTCGGTTCATATGTTTCGTTAACTGTGCCATTAGTTTCTAGAAGCCTTCTCGTTGTTACCGCAGCACAATTTCTCCATATTTTATCTATTCTATGAAACTTTCTGGCTGCTACTTCAAAATTTGTTCAAATATTTCTGTTTTCTGGACATTTTCTTGATTAATTTTCAAAATTATGAGTTCTTTTATGAGTTCTTGATACAAACTCAGCTGACAAGCCCAAACTATTCATAAATAGCATTAAGAGGAAAGAGGAGGTAAACTTAATTATTTTAATACTTTATAAAACTGTTTTCAGTTAACTCAGACAAATTGTTCACTATTCAAGATCATCCATCTGTATGAATTAACAATTTTATAATTACTCGTCTTACTCTCTTACTCGTCTATTATTCGTATTACTATACGGGTAAGCACTGCTCCCGACACATTTACGGTTAGCCTGGACAAAATCTATCATCGGTCTGAAGGTGAATGGATGAAGGATGCTAATTTCCCTCTAATCAATTTCTGTTAAATTAGTAAAGATTAATTACCCAACAGTGAATATGTAAATGTCTTCTCCTTCCTATTGGATGTGAGTAATTGTCACAAAAGTAGCGACTGAGACTTAGAGAACGACCTTTTCTCTGTTATTTTGTCTGATGTGGACTTAAACAACCTTCTAAGTAGTCATAGTAAGATTTTAAACGTCATTTGACTTGCAGTTACTGCTACTGAATGGTAAATCTGCAGCCTTGAGCTAGATTAAACCCCACTCCAGAGATGTTTACTTATTAGAACAAGAGTAAACACATCTATTCAAGAGATTCAATTGTGAGACTGACTTAAGAGATTACTTGACACAGTTTTCGCTAGATACTCACCAATTACTCCGAATAGATGTTTTATCACAAAACATGCTAATGATGAACGCAGTGCTCGCATCTTTTAAAAATTAAATTATTGTATCGAATAACTAAAACAACCAGATAAAACAAACAGATAGAACTTCTTAAGTTATAATTTAACAAAAATTTTTGGGATTTTACACCAATAATAAGCAGTCCAATTAAACCCTCGTACATTGATAAATTGATTTGAGTTCAAGTCAACTGTATTCATTCTGTAACATCGAGATCGTCTTCGTCGCCCAATGTCAGTTTTTCATTGGCATTTTTAGAAGCCTTGAAATCACGATGCAGTCGACAAAGTTGACACTGATAACAGAAGAGTGAAAGCAGACAGTCTTTCCAAAGAGAACCCTGGCAAAACATAAAAGAGCCACTTTACACATTCAAAGACCTCACGTCTTCTAGGATATCATAAAGACGGCAAACTCACTTTAATATTGTGTTTCGCTCGATATTTTACAGTTAAAGGCAGAATGCTCAGGCCTAAACATAGCGGTGTTCCACAGCCTTCTCCCTGTATTTTGTATTCATGACAGGCCATACAACAGGGGAAGAATGCGGTTAATGCACCTAAAATTAAAGCAACTTCCTCTCACATTTGGTTAAATTTATTTTAATTAAGTTAGATGTTTATTCATTATCGTGAGACAGTCAAGAAGGCACTTGGATATTTCTAAACTGCAAAATCGGTATCATTATCTACTAGAATTAGAATTAAATGAAGGAGTCACCATCCCATCTGTAACTGATTACTTCATTGTTGATAAACGTCAGTCGAATTAAATTCGAGATGATTGAAAGCCTAGGAAAGTAATGAAGCGCATAATTTATTTATGTCTTAAGCTTATTTTGGCTATATTTGGATAAAATTGGAATTCACAATACACAGACCTTTTATTGTAATTTCTGAGCATCGAGTTGTCATGCCTACCATAAAATTCATTGTTCCAGTTTGTGTTGCTTCCAAGATCTTTTGTCAGGAGGTCGTCATAGTAGCCTAATTGTTATGTAGTTACTGTGCACAATATTTTAGAATGGGTCAAATCACAAAAAATGTATTTTTTTGGATTGTTTTAAGGAAGGAATTTGAATCGACTTTTCAAACTATTCATATAAAAGATAACGGAGCCATGTTTAATTAATGCGAAGTACGTGGTAATAGAAAATTCGATAAATTAATTACATGGTTTGTGAAATCTTAATGGAAGAATAAATCGAATGATTTAAAGTACAGTTTTAAAATTAAAAAAAGAATTTAAATAATAACCTGATGTTTAAAATGTTTAGAAATATAATCTTCAACATACTCTGGATGATTTTTAAAATTTAAATTCACCTGTAAAAATACCAAGGAATAGGTAATGTAGACAACAGCAATAAAATTTGTTACATTTTTTCTTCAAATAAGCGTCAAATAAATTTATTTATATAAAAAAGTAATAGAATAGTTCAAATTTTACCGCATTAAACTTATGAAAAGGGCAAATTGACATTGTTCAAATTGCACTTTCTATTACTTAAGTTTTATTTAAATTTGGTATTTACTTATATTACCTGTGTTAAGGTGGAACTTAGTTCCATCAACTTTGAAAGTAATTGGTTAACATCAAATGATTGACATAAACACTTAGTTTAGTTGATACTACTCAAAATGGGAATGAGTGAAATGTAATTTATCAGTATTCTGCTAAAAAAGCAGAACAGAAACGCTAAAATAGTCCCGTAGAAACGGCACTATCATTAATGCTATTGGTATCATATTCATCTAGAAAAGTGAGTTATATTATTCATTTAAGGCAGAGATGGCATAATGGAGAATTCTTGGTGAAAAACTCGAACTCTATTACCCCTTCATTAGGCAAACTTAATTCTGATCACTTAATTGCACCGATGGACTTCGAATTCATAACTTCTGACTTCACAAATTATCATTTTAATCACTGCTCCACCAGCGTAAACATTAAAACAACCACTCAGTCTAATTAATACTACACCAAATTCCATTATAAAATTGCATATTATTCATTAAAAATTATCAAAGCAGAATTTATAAAATACTCATAAATTTAGAAAGCTGAGAGTTCACACAACTATTTCATTGTTATAATATAAGACATTTATATATTAGGATACTATGCGAATAACTTACAGTGACGTAAATCATTCGAACATGCACACAGCCCGTCATTCCACTCCTGTTCTTCCTTTTCTTCAAAGGAGGAATCTAGAGAAGGGGCTGGAGGTTCGACACTCACTATTTTCGTTTCATCACGATGTGCCATTTGACCTTCTTTAGTTGTGTTCATACCTCCATTGTTCACCTTTTTTACAAAATTCGTCAGTTTAGAAAGGCTGTTTGTTGTCTCCTTCTGCATATTTCTGACCCTAGTTGAATTTATGAAATGATCAAATGCATGTAACTCAACACTTTTTATACTTCTCCATCAGAATGTGAAAACAGTTAAATCTATGTTCCAAAAACCTAGATAAAGGACAAAACTCTTAGCAGTCTGAACACACAGTGATTGATACTCGATCTGGATTAATGGTAACCAGGTCCTCTACTTCTAGATTTATTACAATTTGTGAAGTAGTAATTTGTCGTGAGCATCGAATTAGAACGTTTAAATGAACTTAATCTAAGCATTCCATCTAATTAATTTTCTTTTACCCTCTATTTCTAAACTTTTTACATTCTTATTTAAATAATAATCATCCCTTAATAATAATCGTCTTTAAATTAAATTGCTGATTTCAACAAGGATCAAATTTATATAATGAAAAGTTACAGGTAGACTTGGGTCTTAGCGAGTGATGTCAATCAACTTCAGTCAAAAAACGGAGGGAAAAGGGAGATTGTCTGCGAGAAACCTGGGTTTATTCGAACACGAGAAGGAAGTATGGAATAAATGCAATAAATTCAATCCACAATCTTTTGAAACTATTTGTTTTAAGGGTGGGAGTCTTAAGACGTAGGTAAGGACATCTCATTGTCCAGAGCATTCTCATACCGAGAGGATAAATTAAAGAATCGGACAAATTACTGAATCCAAAGCTCAGACCGAGAAAGATTCGTCGGATTCTTCAGTTTTCCATCTCTTTACTTCTACTTCCCTTCAGCCCTCATTTGTACTGTGCTAATTCCCACGACCGAAAATTGTAACAGTTTACTTTGTCTTGAGTAATAACAATATATAGAAATACACATTTGCCCCTCATAATTACAATGTTTTGGAGAGAAATTGAATGCTTTCTATGGATAACGATAGACGGTACAGTTAATTTCAAATAGAGATTACATGTCTCAAGGAGTATTATGGTATCCATGCCTACAAAGTTTGACTACATAATGATCACTCTTTGAGGCACATTGACTAATTATGATTGATTTCTCCGTCGATAAGTTTATCTTGTTTATCGGTCGGAACATTTATGACTGATGCAATATAAATTATATGTGGCGTACCTAAAGACATGTTGTCTCTGGACCTTCCGGACGTTGGGGCGCATTTTCCGCTGCTAATCAATATATTTTAGAAATTAACAAATCTTATACCAAAATCCAATCCTATATTGGGTTGATTTTTAATAAGTAATAAATGAATGTATCAAAGCGATTTTTACTGTTAAATTTGCACACATGTCTAAACCGGTCTGTTTGTGATAATAGGATTTCAGTGTGTGATTATGGAAATTTCAGAATTATTGAAATTTTTCTATAATAGCATTTCAACATTCCTCTACTATATTTAAAGGCTGTATGTAGATTAGATATTATCATATTCTTTTGGCCTCTGCTAAATATAAAATCCCTGTGAGTCTTGTCTACCCTCTCTTAGCTGTTGAAAGAATCAAATGGATCAATGCGGTGTAATCAACCACTCAAAAAGCTTTGAAAATTGCGAAAGGAGCCGAAGAAATATGAATTTCACAACGTTAGAACATGTCGTCATTTGCTCTTCAGCAATGAAATTTGAGTATTGCCACCACCAAACCTCCAAATATATACACTTTATTCTTTTGCTATCGAAGGAATTCGATTGGAGTACTTGATTTATGTTAGTACGAAAAGACAATTGATTTAGTACCCATGTTTGCGAAAACAGTATATAGTGTGATTTTCCATCTAAAGGACTTCAAATTACTATCTATCGATGGAACAACTTTTTACAATTTCTAATCATGTAAATTCAACTGAAGAAATGAGATAGCAAAATATTCCAGTAACTCATGAAAAGGAGAGGAAGTCGAATAGGGGCAGTTGCGAACCGGCAAATGAGACGAGTGAAGAAGTCTAAAATATGCTTAGAAGGTTGAGTCTACAGATAAGGTATCTGATTTATTACTAGCTATCCATTAGACTTTATCTTCTATTTTCTATCAATCTTCAATAATGTCAACAGGATAGGAAGAGAGGGTAGTGTTGAGCAGGGTTTATTGAGAGGGAACAAGAGATCAGAAAAGAAAGAGAGAGGGAGTGGCGTGTGTCTGTGGACATACTGGTGGCGGAAAACAGACGATGTGCGTGAGTGTGTTTAAAAAATAAGTTTATATAGGTTCATAAAATTTAAAAAAATTATTTATTTGGCTTCTAAACATAGCGGAGTTCAAGGATAACTCTTATGACCAATCAAAGTAATATCAACAAGACAAAATGGTTATTAATGAAAGCCCAAGACTAAGGGAAATCTTCCCTTTTTGAACTCAAAACAATGAAATATAGATAAAAAGTTTAAAATTTCCTTTTGCAATTCATATCTTCACTATAACATCAAATATACCAAATTACAAAAATTAATCATGATTTTCTTATTTTATGAATAATTTCCATGTCAATTTAAAGTGAGCTCTCAATTTTAAAGTTTATATATATTTTATATTAAGCATCTTTTAAAGAGCGAAATTAAATATTACAAAATATGAAGCAGTAATGATTTGACATTAATCATCTACTGAAATTATTTGAGTAACAAAGCTGAACAAGGCTAGCACAATGGAGCCCAGAGAGAACGGAGACATTTTTCAGGGGTATTATTTTAATTGTTTCCAAATTTATTTACTATTATTTATTTACTTAAAGCCATTGAAATACCACGAAATGCTTATATAATTCGAAGTGTATTTCAATTTCCTCTGGTAACTTGGAGGTTATGCATTTATAATCATAAAGTATACCATCTTAGCGTTCTATTATAGAATGATGATAGGAGTGGTGCAACCACCAATTCTATAGACTCACGCAAATTCAGGTGTTAGCTTCCTTCTGGCATCAGACACCTTGGAGCTGAATCATGAAGCCACAATAAAATTCAAATCACCGTTCATGAAAATAGACCCGCTTGTCTGCAATTATCTTGCATGCAATTCCCCAACAGAAATTGCAACTCGAGCTCCATAGATATCCTTACCATTCAAAAAAGATGTCTTTATATTTTATCTTCCTACCCATTTGGTTATTTCAATATTTAAAGCTATACATTTAATATCCAAATCGTATTTGTAATGCGGACATATTTCGTCGATCAAATGGGCCTTATAAACTTTATAAAGCTTCTAACTTTGCCTACCTAAAACCTCGTTCAAATCATCAGAAACCAAGGAGAGCTAGAAATAAAGCTTATATAAAATAATGACTACTGCAACTCAGTCAAGACGCCGAGGTTTCGATTTGATCCGGCTGTTATGGCTAAAATATCCAATAATAATTTCCGTCCCTAAAATCATACAAAAAAGACAAAGTGGGTTGTTTTTAAGTATTTGTAAACAAGAAATCTCTGTTTTAGCGCAAGGGATGGAATCACAGTCCCCCAGGTGCAATGGTCATCAAGGACTTCAAACCCCAATTCAATATGACCCTCTTCGAAGGATCTTTTGGGGGAATGACATAAATATTTCCCGAGTTTAGCAGTGAAGAAGCGAAAATCCTGAACCCTAATGACAAAATCTCATAAACCTTTCCATAACTCCATATTCCTAGAGTTAAAAATCTTCTTATTCGAAAGTATAATAATGTTCTAGAGCTATAAATTAATGTACCCATTATCACCTTTTAGCAGCCGTCAAGAAATTAATCTTTTCTCCAAATTTAATCTTAGAAATTTAAAATCCATGGACTTATTAATTCCAATTTAATGCCAAATGAATCCCCTCACTTTACCTTAATGTTTTGTTCTTGTATAAAAATTTCCAAGTGTTTGAATTAGAAGTGAATAGTGAATAAAAGCGGCATCTTTTCATTGTAAGGAATGCAATAGTCACCCTTTTTGAACTAAAAGGGGGAGAGAGTGAAATAAAAAAGCCATTCAGGTAGCCCAGGTAGCTTTGAAATAGCCAAATCCACTTCCCGAAATATGCAAGTGGTGTTTGAGGACTATCTATGATAATGATATTCGATAATGTCTTGTTCATCTTGGGTGAACTCCAGTGAGAAATATGTTTATAAAATCATCTGTCTTGACCATTCGAAGAAAAAAGCTTTTCCTAATGTATACAAAGTAACGGCTCTGTAGCACCTAAGATGAGAATGTCGCCATAACCCACTTTTGTAAACTTGGTCAGTTCGGGTTACGCTTTCTTTTGCAATCAGAAGAGTTTGAACAGAATTAGAATAAGAAAGTGGAAACGAATGCAAATCTTTTCCCTTGAAAACCGAAATTTTCTATAATCTTCGCCCATTTGCCTTGAAAACTGAGGTCCAAACTAATGCTCTCATAAATTTCAAGTAATGTAGTTTTTATGAGCAAAGAGGATCCTTGCAGTAATTGGAGTAATAAAATCCTTCACTTTACATTTTTTCTCCACTCAATAAACACAATATTAAAAGCTATGTACCTCTCGTTCAAATGGACAAAATTTAAAATCTATTTAATATTCGGCGACAAATTAATGTTTGATCTAAAAAATATTAAAAATTCATCTCTTTGTATTTCATTTTTAATGTCTAATGAATCACTATTATGATTATTTTTCTTTTTTCTAAAAATTTTCCCAATAGATCAATAAATAAACAGCACAACCTTTCATTGTAATGCCTAATAATTTGGACCAAAATAACAGCAAAATTAAAAGCAGTTCATATCAGCTCAGCTCTTTAAAATAGCCAATTCTGCCCCATTTGACGAAATTCACGAACAGTGCTTGAGGAGTAGAACAACGTATACTCATAGTGGCATAAGTAGGTCATAATAACTCGACTGATGCGCTAATCCTACTCTCACTCCCTCCCCCTCTCCCCCTAATGGACTGCTAAGTAGCTCGAGATTGGATAAGGGAGGGAGAGGAAGTAGGACAATCGAAAGGCATTATACTGCTTGCTCAGATGGGGAGGAAGCAGGTGGGTAAGGGAAGGGGCAACGGCTTAAATTGAGGCAAGTGAATGAGAGAGGGAGAGTGCGAATCTTGATAACCTCCTTTCTCCAAATGCCATTAGTAGCCATAGGCGCGCAACACAAGTGTATATTTACTCAGGGGAACTAAAAGATAACTTTTATTGTTGCTGTATTTGTTCACGAGTTTCCCGGCGCCATCAGCGAATATGCACAAAAGCGAGATGAAGAGGGGGGACGTGGAATTAAACGTACATAGAAGTTAGAGCATTGACTAGGTCCTTATTTTGCCCGAGAGACTATTGTAATTTGGGTTCTGAACTGAACACAACATTGAAATAAGCTGGGTGAATTAATGTCATTACATAGCTACGGTTATAAAAGATGGGTAGGGGAGGAGTGATATCAAGCAATTACAAAGGTAT
This sequence comes from Hymenolepis diminuta, assembly GCA_900708905.1. NCBI lineage: Eukaryota > Metazoa > Platyhelminthes > Cestoda > Cyclophyllidea > Hymenolepididae > Hymenolepis > Hymenolepis diminuta. The sequence goes on from CAADRB010000018.1 coordinate 1,823,187, forward strand.
GTTTTCACTGTCATGACGTAATCACTTACATTGCCTAGGCTGTCAACTATGGATAGGGTTGCTCAGACCGGGAGGAAGAACACAGAGATGACTTCTTCTATTCTTTTCGTTATATAAATTAGATAGTGCTTATTTATATGCTTACTAATTGTGTAGTAATGTAGTAATGAAAATACTTTATTCCAAGGTACAATTTATCTGAAAATTTCGCTAGCTTAAACTTACTAATGACTCGGTAATACATAAGACGGGAATAGCGTCAATATCCAGTCTACTCTCCCTTCTGAAATCAGAAAATTTCCAAATAGATATATTTAAGGGAATGAAGCAAATCTTCATTCTTGAAAATCAATATCCTTTACTATTTTTAAACTAACGGCCTTGAAAGATCAGTAAAATGGTATTAAGTTTCACATGGGATAAAGTTTTTAACCTTAAGGTGTTCCCCAAACACGAGTGAAGCTATGTATCTATCTTGATTTAAAAACTAAAATCCCCAACTGGTCTTTCTTATCCCCTCAGTAAACAAAAGAACGAAAGCTATGTATCCCCAAGTCCAAATTTTATCTTTGGTACAAAATTTTGCTCAAATAGACTAAATGCCGCCTGGCTTTTACTATCTCTGCTCCTGGTTTTGAAAATATTTGAATTTCTCCTCGTCAACAGGGTTTGAAGAAAAACCTCTTTTAAGAGTGAAAGTCTACATCCAAAGAATTCTAATAACACGAAGTAATTGGGTTCTACTTAGTAGATAATTTGAAGTAATTGAACGTTTTAAAACGAAATAGAACGAGGTAGAACCTTTTCCAAAGGTCAGTCAGTTTTCTATATCAGGGAGCGAAATTTTGGGTTGAGACCGAAAGCACATTGTACCACAGCAATAAAACAGTATCGGAGGAAGATCGAGAGAGATAGGGAGTGCAAAATGAAAGAAGACTGGGATGTGTAGAAAGGTGGATGATAATAATCAGTAGGAGGCAGGGCGACTGAAAATATTTGACAAGCAGTTAATCTTTGGGCGAAAGGAATAACCTTATAAAGCCCTATAACAAGGAAGTGAAGGTATGTGAATTAACATGTCCAGAAAATCGTCTATCATTAATCTCTAGCATTGATGAAATGCACACAATAAATTGTCATGTAGGTCAAAAATCAATTGTAATAGGTAAAAAAGCACGGTTTTTCATTATCTGCCAAGGTCTTTCAATTTTGCAATTATTCTCACCTCAGCTTAATTTCTACATGGAGGATAGCAGGCAAAAGGATGTACGAAAGTCATGAAAAGGGAATGGCTGTAAAAACATACTGTCATGTGTTTTATTATGAAGCCATACATTTATTAAATATTTTTAGCCTTGAGATTAAAAGTTGGGCTTGACATTGCATTTCTTCACTAATGTATTCTTTTATCATTTGTTCTTTATGGGTCACGGACTCTATGAATTAAATATGCTTCAATCGGAAGTAGAAATCAATAAAGTAGGTACATCTGGAATGGAAGAGTGACAAGCAAAACATTAAAGGATGACTCTGTGTACATTCCGAAATTACTCTTTATTCACATTCTGTATGAAAATACATTGATTTTTCGTTCACGAAACCGCAGCGATGTCTTTATGACCTTATAACTCAAAATCTCTATCTAACCATCGTGTTTCATTAAAAGTACACTGCACTCAGGTCCTCATGCGCGTCCTTGCTTAAGTGACTCGTACAGAGTGTCTTTGAATTTTCAGCCATACACACACGCACACACACTGTTTGTCAATTACTGGCTCCTACCCAGCCCTCTCATCTCCTCTGTTACTCAGCTCTCACTCGCTTGTATCCCCATCGTGATTTGTTCAGTACATTTTGGCCTCGTCAACTCCTGGCGATCTGCTCTAGAACTGTTGTGCAATTGTTAGCTATTAGCCAATAACTAGCTACATCTTCTTTTCCACTCCTAATAGTTGGTAACCGGTTGAAGTCAATTTATATATTTTTAATGAATTGGTAATTGATTTTGAAAATAAAAAAAGGAAGTCAACAGAAATAAGATTATAAAAATTTGAGTCAATTTAGAATTTGGACCAACAAAGTTATGAGTGATTATGGAAAACGGATCTGAGAAAGAATTTAGCAGTTCAATTTATTAAGGAAGGTATCCTTAGTTTTTGAATTTAAGCAAATTTTCACAGATTCCATTAGTTAAAATCATCACCCTTGTTGTCACTATTACTTACCTAAAAGGCTGAGGTATTGAATAACTGAGCATCTGACTTTGCTGAAAAGTTGGTGGACTGGCAGACGATAATGCAGGCGAATGAAATTTACCTTATCTATCAGTATTCTACCTTATAAAAATCTTCAAAACAGAAGGGGAAGTTTGGCTGTGGGATCAGAGATTTCTTTTCGTGAAAATAAAGCACTTTAAAGCAGCACAGTAGATCGGTAAGTAACCTTCAGTTAATACTCAGAACTGAAGTATAACCATTGATTATACTTGAAGTAATGAAAGTCTAAAAAAGCCTCGAAATGACATTTGACATATTTGAATCAATTGTAGGCAGAATTGGAAATGTCACTATGACCGTTAGATCTATTCAAATTGGATTAAACAATATTTTTTACATTTTCCCCTTAGTCTAAAATATCCAATAATAGTTGTTCGTTTATTTGTATTGACCCAATAACCTGATGCCGCTATCCTCATTGACCGCTATGGTAATAGCCGCTCGAATGAAAAGGTCAAGTAACTTTCAGAACTCTTATTTGTCGTTTCTTTATTATTAAAGTTATCCGGGTATGTAAAATTGGCGTAGGTTATCGATTAGCTTACTGGTTATTCGTTAAAAAGCAGTGATACTAAAGATGAACCTTCTCGATAAATCTAGTCCTGAATAAAGAATCCCCATTACAGAATTTTATGATTTATATTCAGAACATCCAAAATATTCGATAGTGTTTCTTGACGGAATATTCCTACCCTGACTATCACTTTTCTGGATTTTATTCATTAATACAGCCAATGTATTCTTTATAATGTGTTTGATCAATGCTAGGACTAATTCCTCTTTTCGCAGTAACGTAACCACACTGCGATATGTAAGTCTGTAAGAACATACGTGTTGGGGTGGTAAGGAGGTAGCGTTTAATCACACTTTTCACAGGAGATATCCCGGCGATAGCAAGCAAGTAAGCAAACGTACGTGTGTCCGCGCACAAATTTTCTAACTCTCTACCGCCCGGTCGTTGCGGGACAAAAATCTTAAGTGTCATCAAAGATTTGCTGCTGACGTTCTGGGGGTAGACTCAAGATGGGGGCAGCGGGAGAGAGACCGCTGTTAGATTTTCTCTGCGACCCGCCTCTATCTCTTGAAGATGTAATCTCGCGCGGCCGCAATGGCTTCGGACTGTTAGGGAGGAGGTTTAAATCGCGATTAGTTAATTAAATTTGATTTGTAAGAGACCGGCCCGAGATAGGGGGAGAGAAGGTGGGAGGGTTGGGGAGAAAGGCTGTTTAAGGGGGCAAAGCAGGAGGAGCTAACTGTGGGTATCTAAGTGATCAAAGTCACCGCAAGATATGCATTTCTCCGCTTGCAAAATGGCCAACCGCTCTCACTTACTCTCGCGTTTTCGGTGTGATAATCTTTCCATATAACACTGTGAATTCTTGCTTCAGCTCAGAGAATTTATAAATTACGTAAACTAAGAGTTGTAATCACTCATATTTCTTTTCAGCGATAAGAAATAAGAGGCTATGATTTACATGTTCGTTTCTAAACCCTTGGTGTATGTCAAAAAAATGTACTTTTGATTATTAGATGTACCTATTCAACATACCTTAAGACGTAAATTTTGAAAGACCAATCAATGTCTTTATACATATCGATAAGTTATTACTATCACCAAGGGCAAGAAAAACACGTACTGAAACTTTAATTCGTGCGCAACATATAAACACTTAGGGTTAGAGGAATAGCTTAGGGTTCATAAAGAAGAAAATGAGTGCATAGAAGTGAGCGTCATTGAAGCAGGAAATAAAATCCAGAATCATCAGGTCAACTTTCTCCGTAAAGCACTAAAATAATAACCAAGTTATTTTCTTGAGTTTCATTATCTTTTTAATAGGGATCAAACATGAATGAGTTGACCACTGTTCGCATTAAACTGCTCTGGTTATAAAATATAATTTATATAGCTCTGGACTAGTTAGATTTTTCGATCAGATTGGGATAAAAGATTCAAGTTTAAAATCGGTAGGCTGATACCGATAAGTATGAGAAATATGAGTTTCTCAGTTGGAAAATCGTTGGTCAAAGTTAAAATTTTACCCTCTTTAATTTCTCTGTATCGTTATATCAAGTAGGAATCGCTGAAAAGACCCATTTATATCGAAAAATCTTAATTTTTGTTCTTCTAATCGGGGGAGGGAGATATTTACCTCGAATATTTTAATAAGCAAACCCAAGTATTGTAAGATTATGATCTGTTTACTGATTAAAACAAATGATTTAGATTGAAGAATATGCAGTCTTTAAGAGAAATTAATTACTTCTTAAATTGTTCAAGAATCTATGATTTCTAGATAAATTATTTCTTGTTCTTGATTAAAGGATTCGAAAAATTTTACTATTGAAAATTCCAAGTTAACAACCCTCAAACATTGTTTGCAAAACAGTCTAGTATGTTTCCGAATATTGCCGAATATAAAAGAACTGAGCGGTTCAACATGAGATTCACTTAAAAATTGCAGACAAGGTGGAAGAGATACTTATAAGTTGAAGTAATTAATCGAAAGTTATTCGCAAAAATTTAGTGCTGGATTTTTCATTTAAAAAGAATTTATTTTCACGAAGGTTCATTTATTTCAGTGAAATAGTGTTAGTAAATACACTTTAAAACATCAATAGAAACTAATGCATTCAGTAGATTGAAAGGACATTTCTCTTTATGCATTGAACTATCAATGAGTAGACAAAAGGGATCTGATATTATAAATTTAGATGTGTATCTTATGGCTATCATTGGTGTAATAGTAGTGAAATTTTCTCTGAAGGCAGATTCGAGACCAGTCTCAGTCAGATTAAATCTACTGCTGATTAAAAAGAGAAGACAACTAGCTTCTCAGTAAGTATTATTCCGAAATATTTTCCCTCGCGGCAGACCAACACGCTTTAAGAGATATCATTGCAATCTGCGTTTCAGGTCAAACTTAATAGATGGATGAGTCAGTTATCGAGGTAAATTTTCAAGCCCTCGATGTAAACAAATGATTATGTGGTCTTCTAGATAAATCATTCTCGTCTTTAAGTGATTTACGGTCCGTGAATTCTTGTTCAGATCTTTCGAGTTCATGATTTGATAGTTCAAAAAATATTTACCATGAAAACACAAAATTTTGCTCAAATATTACTGTGACAAGGACAAATAATGGAGATCCGAAAATGGAATTCAATTATAGATTTTACAAAAATCAATTTACAGTTTGTGAATTTTACCTGCTAAATAAAGCAAACTAATAGAATAATTGGCAAAAAATATTAAATTAGCGTTATGCATAGATATTCCTTTGCCATCAACGGAAATTCATAAGTTTAAACGGAACGATGTTCTTGAAGTTTGATTTACAAATTATAGAAAGCTAGTACATTCTCTAACCTGCAAGGGAAATTTCCCAAATTTTTGACAAGGATCTAGTAGAAAAGAGGAATCTAATGATAATTGCCTTGTCTGTGTTTCTAATGCTCGTCAGTGGTGAAGCAGTAATCGAATTTTCTCATACGTCATACAAGGGACCCAATAAGCGGGATTTAACTCCGCCCGACCAATAAAAAAAGCATTCTCTCTCACTGAATTGAGTACCACAAAGCAATTCTTATCAGTGTGTTCAGGTATTTTTATTGTTCACGACAAACTTACCATCTTAATAATTTTTATGTTGATATTCTAGAAGAAATGCTAATTTTATGACTATCTTAATAGTAAATTTTTCTGACTGCTGTCTTACTTTCTTGTTTCTTTATGCTGAGTAAAATCTGGAGGCAAACAAATGGTTTATCTTGAAAAATGTATAGTCTCCCAGGTAAATTTAATCTCAATCCGAGTAACTGAGATTTTATGAATTCTTGAAAGGTCTGTTGAGCGAATGATAGAGGAATTTTAAAAATCTTGTCATGAAACACTGGGAAAATTCGGAAATACAGATCCTGGAACATTAGAACTTGAGACGGTGGTCTATGGAATTGAAAGGATAAAGCCTAGATCGTATTCAAATTATTTAGGAGTCTCCTTGCTATGGATTTGATTTTTAATTATCGATTGGTTTTCTTCTTTTCAGATTTTTTTCCACGACGAATGGTGAAAATGCTTTCCATTGCAAGGAATAACACTCGTCTTTGTGAAACGATTTTGTAATTAAAATATCATCCCAAAGGTTAATATATTTGACGATATATTAAGAAAACTCCCTTTTATTATTTGATTATGCATGGATAAACAAGAGTAATCTGGCATTATCATTGCATTTATTTTTCTTATAACTAGTAATAGTACAGCTTACATATAATTTTACAAAAGCCAGATCGGGATCGGTCGGTTTAAATCAATTAACTGATATTGATCAGTGAAGAAAAATGAATTTTGCAATTATAAAAGCGTTCAAAAATCTTCTCTAGCATTATACTGAATCCCAAATATCGGTCCTCTTTAAGGCATTGGGGATTATTGGTATTTGTGATTATAACCAGAAACTTAACATTTTTCGCATTCACAAATTTTGGTACTATATAAATACGGGGATCCATATCTCATCCATACTTTAATAGTCAAAATAATGAAAAACAATAGCTAAATATTCTTTAATTGTGCTCCTCTTTATTATTTTTCATGATGTAAAATATTCAGATTTATCGTGAGCTGAGCATAAGAAATTTAACCGAAATTAATAAGTCCGTAGACCAGTTGCTTTGGTGAACTTTGACATTCCTGGTCTAAACAAATGCCTCAATTTGAAGTAGTTGCGATCCATCCTATTAAATAAATCTTGATCAGACCTATGAAGTTCAGAACCGGAAGATTTCTAACATCCCTAATGAGACAATTAAACCTTGATGGATAAATTGAACGGTCGCTGAGGTAAACAACTGACCTCTCGAAAATGGCGTGTTATTCACCTTTAAGGACATAGAAGCATTAAGTTACTAGGAATCTGCTTTTCATTGCCGATTAGTAGAGTTCAAGATGTAAGAATTCAGAATTTTTCTCGATTGTTCAATACTAGGATAACTAAGCCCAAGTAGTTCAAACCAAACTTAACGAAATGATCTAAGGGTTGCTGGCGTGAATAATTAATCCTCAAAACTGCACAGGTTATTTACCTTAGGAAATATTCAGCCTTTCGAATAAAAAAAAAACAAAATTTCTTAAAATTAATATAAATTATTTCCAACAAACTAATAAGACCACACCATAAATATGCCTGTTTAATTTCAAGAAATTAATTAACTTAAAACGCAAAAATTTCATAGGTATTAAACTTCAAATCGGAAATCATACATTCCATCTCAAATATTTCCACTATTTAGTTAATAGAGCAGACTTTGCAAAAATTATAGTCAGGTTCAAAGCTACTTTGATCGATAACACGTCCGTATTTTGCAGAATGTTCAAGCACAAGCGTGATTCTCTTGATCAGCCTTGGTAGAGTTGCGACTCCACAATCTATAAAACAATAATTAATATAGGAAATTAAAGAGTCATTTATTATATTATTATTAAATTTACAAATTTAAGAAAAAACAATCTTATTTTATACCATAATTATACTATTTAATAAAACCATTCTACCGATACCTATTTCACAGTCAAGTAGTGTGTTATGGAGCAAATTTTCATTATTTTCCCCGTATAAATACTTATTCCTCGGTATTTAAATGCAGATGAGAAGATAACAAGAATTTATATCATTTTACTATCATTATATCGTATCTGTAAATAGCAAAATTGTAACAGATTTTTCTGTTACATCGTATTATGGTATTCAGGTATTCACTATCTAGCCACATGGTAAACTCTATTTGAGACACAGCAAATTGAGTATCATTGACGATTTCCGCATCATCAAGTGCATGGCCCCATAATTGGGGCAAATTTTCCTAGTGTGGTCTAGTCAAGGTGTGTCTTCTCCATAGACTTTTGGGTCTTTTAATTTGTGTAGCTCCTAAGATGTCACTTAATATGACAGGATTCGAGACCAAATTATTTACATTTTAGTGATTACTTTGGGAATAAAGACGTAATTGACTACTAACAGTAAGAAAATTTCCAGACTTGCTTTTATCAAAGATTTATTTTGAAATTTGAAATTTAGTGGAAGATTCAATACGTCGAAAGGTATGAACGTAAAGGTGGTCGTCAATTTCCAATAACTTCCAATTAGGTTTTCTCTTCTAAATGTCAACATTCTTTTCCTGCATAGCTTTATCAACTTTAATTAAATCCGGTAGATTAGAAGAAGGGTCGGTGAATATGAGTCAGCACCCATTCGCCATGAGCTGTCCCAGTGTCTTCATTTATTTTGATAGGCATGTCCTCACCTTACCTTTAGTTGGTTACTGTGATAAACAAGGTATCTTTCAAAATGCACATGTTATTTACCTTTGAGGATATGGATTCTACTGGAGAAATAATTTTCTCCCTTCAATTATTAAGAATTCATGCTTCTTTCCTACTTGATTGTACGAAGAGAATTTCAACATAATTCGTAGTTGAAATACAAACTTCATTTATGAAAATAATATATTCTGCTCCCAAATATTTCAGAATGAAGAGCCCAAAGCGAACTTCATCCAATCAGTATGCATAAACGTACGCAATGATAGAACTACTGTGGAATTTACTGAACTGCAGTGATATGTATAGCAATTTTGAGGTGAATTATAAGATGAAGTCTGTTAAAACAGCACAGTGGAGTAAAAAAGGCGTCGTCTTATTTAATAGAAGTCCGATTCTATATTTGTTTTAATAAAATGAGTTTCTTGATATCAGTATTAAATTCGTGGATATCTTTTAAAGGAAATGTATAGTTGTCAGTATTCAGCAGGTGATGTGAAGAGGGTAATGATTTAATATTATTATTCACCTAGTAATATTTATTATATTTGTCAATGGAGTAAATGAGATGGAATTTTCCTTTAATAGAACATAAATTCAGGACAGATCATTTCATATCTGTTTACTTACCAGGCCTGAGAAATTTTGGTCCACGTTAGTAAATTGACGAACGTGGTGGGACCACGATCATGAGTCAGTACGTTTGCATTTTACGGTATCTCTTAACATAATGCATGCGCAATATCTTCAGATATTTTGATAAGCGTGTGCGGTCAATTCTTGTGGTAAATAAGCTATCTATTTTTCTATCTATCTATCTATCTATCTATCTATCTATCTATCTATCTATCTATCTATCTATCTATCTATCTATCTATCTATCTATCTATCTATCTATCTATCAAGGTCTTAGATCTGAAAGGCGAATGAAATTCTTCCTAAATTTATCATGAAAAATTCTTGTTGCATCTAATTTGACTGAACCTAGAGAGTTTCAAGAGATATATTAATATATGGGATATAAATCGCACCGATTTTATATTTTAAAATTCAGATAAGGAGTCTTGCTTCTGAAATTGCGGAGATGAAAAATTTTTATCGAGACCATCGTTTTTCAGATGCGAAACCTGGCTTTCCGATTAAAAGGTAGCGAGATTGAAATGTTAATGCTTGCTAATCAAATGAATCGCATTAGTATTGTTTCATTGGAAAAAAATATTTTACTTTATTATTAATTCGACATAAATAATTCTCCTGACAAACTTAGGCTTTCCTTGTCAAATTTACCTTCATGATTTAAACTTATGAGACATAAGTGTGGCGTGCTCAGTAATCAGCAAATATTTCTGTGAAAGACGTCAATCTCTTGATTATAATCGAATTAAAATTAAAAATGCAATATTATTTCGATACAATTTTGCACGTTTATCAGCGGTGTTACAATGATAGGCTCTCCGTCATTTCAAACGGCATAAGTTCGAGATTATTAGAGTTATATCTGTTGATTTTGTAAATAAAACCAAATTGCAATGCTTGTAGCGCATCATCGTTGATTAACCTAATTAATTTAAAATTACCATTTTAAAATTCGAGCATTAACTTAATTAAATAAAGGAGAATTTCTAACTACAAAAACCATAAATTAATAGCTCTTCATCATATTTATGTCTCAATAGTGTAATAACGAAATTTCAGATTTTGACCTTTTTGATCGAAATTAGTAAATTGACAGGAAGAGTAGGGTCATGGACCGCGCAGCACCATGATTTCACAATCCCCATAATATACCACATTAACAAAAATGTCTAAATATTTTTACAGTTTGATCCGCTTCATTCTGGTTAAACCTACTAGGTTAATGTGTTACTAATGTAAACAACTAAATTCCTTAAAAATTTGCAAGTTATTTACCTTGACGAACAGAGAACTGACCAGTTAAATGTATTTCGTCTGGAAATTACAAAGAAGCTGTGAACTCTTGATTCAAACTGGAGGAAAACGAGTCAAAACTTTAATTTCATAGATGAAATAACGCATCCTGTCTCCGAATGAGTAAGAAAAAAATAACGGAGATCTGAAAATGAATTACTATACAGATATGATTAAAATGAACCGAATAAAGGTTATTTCTGGAATTTGTAATCATTGATTTCATTAATTTCAAGAAGCAACTATTATACGAAGCGATTGTCCTTATATTTATGTGCGTGTGTGAAAAATTTTTGTTTATTTAATCTGCAATTAAAATTTACGGCCAAGTTTGAACATTTTTAAGTCCAAAAAGACAATTAAGCTCTCCTATCAAAAAGTGAATTGAATCAACAAAAATACAGAGTTGTCAGTGCATATTTGTGTTTTCATTTATTTCCGATGTATCAGATATTTTCCCTCTTGATTTGTTTTTTCCTGATTCGGTTTGCAGAATATTTTTTAATTGACAGTTCATTGCTTTAGGCTCCTATATGCAAATATCTTAGTCCTTTTCCACAAAGTCCGGGGCTTAGTGACCGGTTTTTGAATTATGATGGCCGATTTTGCCATTTAAATTCATTTTCTCTTTCAAAGGTCGAAAAGGCAGCATGATTTTATGTTATTTTAAAGAATACATATAATCTTAACGTATCAGAGTTTATTAAAATAGTCCTTTTGACGAAATATTTTCGTTGTTGTCACTACTTTTCGATGCGAGGTTGTACGAAAATAATATATTAAAATAAAAATCTATAATTATACTATTATTTTCTGTTACTATCAGTCATGATGAGGTAGTGGACTTTTCTACCGTATTTGAAGACATTAGGTCAAGACAAATAGATCAACGTTAATTGAAAGCCAGATCAGGAAATGTAGAATATTTCCGATCATTAGAAATAATTTAGTCAAAATGTGAAATTCTATAATAAAATTATCATATTTTAAGTATTATGAAGGCAAGAAAAGATATGCACATATGTGAAACTGCTAACTAGGATTTCCTTCCCGCTTTACCAAGCCAATAGCATAGAGGCGAAAATTCCAGATGTTGATTATTAATTTGACTTAATCTGGTGTTAATCGAGTTAACCGATGTGGAAGACTCATGAATATGAATCATTTCAGGTTCACTCTTGCATGACGCAGCGTCAAAGGCGTCAGATATTTTGATAGATGGATCCAGGCCATGCTTAGCAGGTTACTGAGGTAAACAAAAACTGTCCCAAAATGCACAATTTGTTATTAACTTTGAAGGACATAAACCCTATGGGATATAAACCGTTTTCATCCTTAAATTATTGAAAGTTTTTAAGTTAATTGACAGATCTGCAGATTAAAGAATTTGACGAATGTCCTGAACATGAATTTCGATGGAGAGTTTAAGTTATTGGGGTAAACAGATGACTTTTCAGGTTGTACAAGTTATGTATTCTGAATGCAATCATGTTTGCCTGTTACTTGTATTTCCCCTTTAATGGATCCAAGATCTTTGTGTGATTCTTACCACGTCATTGCAAAATCTCAAAGATCTTTTTATTGTCCTTTTTGAACAAAGTTTCGTACCAAAGACATTATTTGGAAGGGGAAGGGGAGTGGTACATGACTTTTAATACAATATTTACTGAGGGAAAGACAAATAAGTAAATTCCACTTTTAATATACATTAGTTTGTCACTCAGATTTAATTTATATAACAATTTTCCCACTTAAAAGGAAATAATAGACTAAATTTAAACTATTACAGGTAATACATCTAAAATTTTGAAACTGCGTTCTCGATATTCTTATCAAATCCCTGTTATTAAAAAGGTTAAAGTTCATGTGAAAGTGAAGTTGAAATTCTGGAATACTTAACCTGGATCATTACATAAGAGACATCTAGAGGAGAATTTTCAATTGAATATGACCTATAATAATCGCAACAGTAGATTCAGTGTGATATTTTGTTAAAAATTGCCTCTATTTGCCGACGCTAATAAACCTAGTGATAGGATCAAAATATCCAATAACTTTATGAAATTAATTAAAAATCGATATCTACATCAAAATTAATGTCTTTCTTTTGAAGAATCGTGGATTCGGTTTTGTTAAGGACTTCGATAAATCAGCAGTGCGAGCGATGGTTTCTACAATTAACGCTGACAGTATTTGGAAAAGTAGAGGGAGCTCGATCACTTTTCTTTTCGATACATGGAATTTTAATGTAGCAGATTGCAGGAACTTATCAAGGGGAAATTTTTCACCACAGGTCGAGAATGACAGAGGGGGAGGAGGATTCAGACCAAACTTAGTAGGTTAGTATGTTTCTGAGGTAAACAAGTGGTCCCTCAAATTTCGCATGTTATACAACTTGATAGATACGTAATGAGGTACTCTTTGAATATGGGAGAAATTTAAAGTCGATATCTCCATTAGGCTTGATTTATCGGATGACAATTGCAATTGAGTTTTCCAAATCTATAAGGGAGAAAATTTAGTAATGATATTTTAGTTTAAAATTGGTATTCAATGGAAGTATTCTGACAGGAAAAAATAATTAAGTTAATTGTATATTATTATATTTTGATACGTAAGTTGATTAATTGCGGAAACAACTGACGGTTTAATCTCTTAGCTAAATTAATATTAAATAAAGTAGATTTAAAGGGCATCATTATTCTTATTTTCTGAGGATAAAAAATGTAAACTCAACCACTCTGTTAGATAGATCTTAACATTGTTTTATGCAATACAGGATCAATTATTTTTATTTAGTCTATCTAAACAATAGTTGGTACCAAAGGTACAATTATTAGTGGGTTGGGGGATGCATAAATCTTTCACTTTGACAATTGCTTAGTGGAGGAAAAGGAGAAATAAGACATTTTCTGTCTTGAAACCAAGATTTGTATGTAACACCAGTTGCGTTCAGGACTCCCTTATCCTTAAAATTTTCTTCCTTGTAAGTTTTCAGTGCGCTCTGCTTCAGCTCGGTTTTCAAGGCACGTGGGTAAAAGCTAAACGAATGTTGATTCTAAAGAGCGAAGACTTGCGATTTTTGATTCCTGTTTTGTATTCAGTTCAAATTTGCTTGATTATTTAAGAAAATATACCTTCGATTTGATTAAGTTTAAATGAATGGGCGGTAGCTCCACTCCAGCCTTTAGGATTACTGAGCCGTTAGTTGGCGTAAGCCTTTCTTCTGATTCTCAGATAACAGGGATGAAAACTAATAGAATTTTAACAGGATCTAGAAAGAAAGTAACTATTAATGCAGATTTCCTTTCTTAAAAGCCCAGTTTTTTGCCTATTTTTAACACAGCAGCCTTCAAAAATAAACTCTAGTTGCACATAATATTATCAGATACCACCAATTATTTCTCGAAATCCGTCTAAAACTCAACTGAAATCTTTACTTTTTAGGGCCGTATTATTCAAATTTCATTGTTCACTCGCCCCAATGAAAGCATTTTGACAGTTTCTCTTCCAGTGCCTATCTTTAAAAAGGATTTGAAATGACCAGTTGCGATCAGTAAATATAATTTTTTTAATCGCTACAATTTTCCAATGCCAGGTCTACTTGAAATGTTTATGTATTAAACACATTGAATCGTCAATTCACTAGACATCCATTTTCAATTTTTGCTACCTATTTCTCATAATCTTGGCCTTGAAATTTTCAATGACACGTATTGGATATTGATAAATGTCAAGTAAAGAAGATAATTTAATATTTCTCGCTAGAATACGTCGCTAGATAAAACTATGTAGAATCAAATACTTTCTTTGGTGTAATAGGTTGAAAACAACCGATTAAAAGAGGGATTTAAGAACTCTTACTCCCAGGAGGAGTACAGAGGTATAGATCCTGGAAAAATTAGCCTTAGACAATACTAGCATTCTTTTAGCAGAAGAGTTTTCATTGTCATCATCAGCAAATAGTACCTCCTCCTTCTCCTAAGTGCGCCCCTTCTGCAGCACAAGAGGATTTGATAGCATCTGACTCTCACAATTTCCTGCAAATGTGATGCCCCTTACGTCGCCAGTTCTCAATACCTTCACCCCTCCATCCCGATCTCCCATACCTGTTATGAGTAAAGGAGTGTAAGGGGAGGGAAAGTGAGTAGAATTAGAGAAAGAGGCGAATACAGCTCATCTCTGCCCAAATGTGTACGCGTGTTTGCTCTCAAGGGGAATTAGGCGTTCTGCATTCTCCAAAGTGAGTGAGTGAGTGAGAAATATGGGGAGGGGATGAGGGGAGGGGAGGTCGTAATCTTGATTGCTTTCTTTCCTTTCGCGAATCACCCTCACTCTCTCTCGGTGGCGCCAGCGACTGCCTAATACCTGTGAGAAAGTAATTGCTGGCCGAATAATGTCCCACCGTCAGACGGAGTTTGGAGAAAGAGTAAAAGGCTTAGGGGCGGGGGAGTAAGAGAAGGCTGCCACTATTCCTCCCTATTTGACAATGAATTAGTGAATTAGGGGACTGGTAGGCTTTTCCATTATTTACACTTCTTGATTACACATAGAGGCAAGAATATTATCAAGAATAAAAGCCTACATTGAACAATAAGGCCTATTCTTTCTATTAAATTAAATGCGAAGTATTGTGGATTGGATGTTTCAAACACCATTTAATCAGCAGAATTACTACATACATAGGCATCAAAACCGCAGCAGTAAGAACAAGTAGAACGATTCTTTTAAAGATAATACATTAGTGTGATTGCGCAGCGATAAAGACATGTAAAATGATACAAATACAACAGGCAGTTAAATAGTGAAGATAATGCGTATCTATTGTTCGTTGTGACAGACGCCGAAGCGGCCACAATGTATTGGAAC
Organism: Hymenolepis diminuta; assembly: GCA_900708905.1. Classification (NCBI taxonomy): domain Eukaryota; kingdom Metazoa; phylum Platyhelminthes; class Cestoda; order Cyclophyllidea; family Hymenolepididae; genus Hymenolepis; species Hymenolepis diminuta. The sequence goes on from CAADRB010000018.1 coordinate 1,838,580, forward strand.
TAGCTAGAGAACCTGATTAGAGGATTAGGGAGTTGTAGAGATTATCTATAGGAGTCGAGCTAATAGGAGCCGACTGTATAGTAGAAGAAATTGTGCCTGAGAATTAGAATTGATGAAGAACGTCAGAAGAGTATGCAGACACGATGATTAAGAAGGCAAAACGGGGAATGGAACGTGGATCAGCGACAAATTGTATCTTCCTCTGAGTTGAGATACATAATCATGTGTGTATGGCAATGACTGTCAGACTACATCGTCGTCTTAGTATTGCCTATTGATGGGGAAATATTAAGGGCTACTGAGGCGGTTCCCGTTATTGATGAGCTAAAATATAAATTCTGATACATTAGTAATGATTAGTAATATCCAACTAATAAAAATTTATTTTAAAAAAATTTAATCAGTAAATAATCTACACTTTCTGTTATTATCTTTAGAATTCTGAAATAAGACATAAATCTGGATAGGCAAATATTCTGAGAGCGATCTAAGTCGACAACCTGACGACGATCATATATATTAACAAAGTTAATAGCATTTCCTGAATATCTAATTTCTGGAAAAAATTTCCATTCCTATCTAATATGATTTCGGATAGCAATCCCAAAATGTTCAGTAAAATAACAGAACAAAGGAAAGGGGAGATAACTATAATGTTCTTCAGTCAGCTCGCTAAAATTATCATTCTACAAGGTAATAAATCAGCTCGGATAGACAATTTAAGAATGAAACATTATTTTCATTATACAAAGGAAGCAAAAAATAAAATAGAAGGCGAATATGAAGGGAAAATTTTAATTATTAACACGCTTCCATTTTTACCGTGACGACTCCTCTTTCTAGGCAGCCACTTCCAAGTATGATTTCGGCTTCGAATACATCTGAAGTCTTCTTCACTTTCAACCAGTCCTTTGTGAGCAGCATATCCACTCTTCTTGAGTAATCTCACGAACCCTGTCCGATTCATTATTCGCAAACTTGACAGTGTCCAGTGGGTGAAAGTGGGGTTGATAATGTCATTGATTTAGTTCCCTCAATTGGTGGCCTCAATTGGTTTCTATGTCTGATCGAAATAGCATCATTTGTATGGATTTTGTAGGTGACTTTTCTCCATTGTCTGACTACAGCTCAGTCGTCCAGGAGTGATCGATTCGGATATCACGAACAAACTCGGGATCGCCGACTGTGAAAACACCTCTTCTTCTAACTTTTGCTAGTTCATTTGTCTCGATCTTCGGTATCATAGCGTGGTTGATGGTTCTAACCATTCTTTGCCTTATCACTTCTTCAGTATCTGATAAGGGGTTGTCCTGTGAGTCAGTAGAAGATATCGAATAACGTTCCCCATCACTGCCTCCCTCTTTGCTTTCAGCAGGGAACTTGTGATCGTGTCGACAAATCGCCATGTCTGTCGTTTGATTGGGGGG
>CAADRB010000018.1:1840056-1880428 GCA_900708905.1 Hymenolepis diminuta
GGTCTTTGTCTTCAGCATTCTTCGAACTGTGACAACAGAGTTTCTGAGAGACCACGCCTCGTGAAGATGCGGTCATAGGCGCTGACAGTGGCTGCAGTATTTGTTGACACCACTGATATAACTTCCAGCCACTTGGAGGATAAGTCCACCAATAGAGTGTAGGCAACACCACTGATAGAGCTTGCAAAATCAACATGCACTCAACTTCCTCATGCCTTTGTTGGGGACCGAGACATTGATTTTTCACGCAGAAGGCTTTATTAACACCTTGACATTTGAGACAGCATTTGATAAGCAGTTCTATGTCTCTGTCCACTCCCGACCAGTATGTGGAACCTTTGGTTGGCGCTTTCAGTCACTTTATTCCTGGATGACTAGGGTGACATTGTCAAAGAACTCTTTGCTTCAGTGCAGCTGATATAGCAACTCTCTCATTAAACGTGCAACAAGAGTCGACAATAGATAATGCCAGCATAACCCTTCAGCTCGTCAGAACTCGTTGCTCTTCCAATAGTTGATGTTGGAGTCATATTCCGTCGAAATTATAGTCCAATGCTGAAGACGAACTGCCGAATATGTTGGAATGCTTTTCTTGGATCCAATAAATGATAACGAGAGAGGTTTGGGGTCTGTCAGAAGAGTAAAGTGAGAACGGCAGACAACTTTATGGAATATTTTCACGGCGTTGACTGTACCAAGTGCTTCTTTCTCAATTTGTCTATAATTAATTTCTGTTGGCATCAGCGAGCACAGTGAATGAGCCACAGCCTTCACTGAGCCATCTGGAAAAACGTGTGAGATTACTGCTCCTCCATCGTAACTTGAAACATCCGTGGCCATGACTATGGGCAATTATGGATAATAAAAAGTGAGAAGCATATCTGACTGTAGCATGGATTTCAGACCCTCAAACGCTTCCTGGCAGTCAACATACCAGGTCCAAACAGTGTTTTCCTGGAGGAGACGATTCAATGGTCCACGAAGTTCATGCAAGGAAGATAGAGAACTACAGTATGGTAGGTAATTAATCTCCGGATTGGGCGAAGAGTTTGGCCATCGGTTGGAGATGGCATGCTCACAATAGTGCCAATTCCTTCAGCATCAGGACGGCGACTTTCCGAGTCGAAAGTGAAGGCAAGATATTTTGTGGATTTCAAGAAGAATTCACACTTCTCTGACCTTAGATGAAAATCGTAGTCGGTAGGGCGTTCAAGCAGACACTCTATTCGCTCCTTGTGTTCTTTCTCCCTCCCTCCTACTGCTTTGATATCGTCCAGATATGCACCTGTGCCCTTTCGTCCACCAATCAATCCGAACGGACTTCTGTCAAATTGATATAGATCCCGGTGTGTGTTGATGGTTAGATATTCGCGACATTCTGGTTGGACCTCCAATTGCAGATAGGCCTCTGATAAATGCAACTTCGAAGAGCATGTGCTACCATTGAGAATTGCCATTATATCTTTAGCAACAGGAGGAAGAAGATGGTGATTATCTTCAGGAGTTGCATTCAGAGCAGTGGGAAAACTCAGCACACAAACGAACGTGCTCATTCTGTTTTTGCGCAGCCACAGTTGGTGCGGTGCACCAATTCTTGCAAGACGTGACAGCTCTTTCTCTAGGCTTTGTGTAGCAGAGAAGGGAACTGGGTGCTTCAGACGAAGAACTGGTTGCCCACTTTTTAGGTGCAGGTTTGCTTTCATCTTCTTGTGTCGCGACCTAGGTTGTCTCTGAAAGTTGTTAAAAATCGCCTGATTATTTTCTGCTCATCTTCGGTCGTTCCAATAGCCGAATCGCTTCTCATATCTCTTTTATTGACAAGGTTGGTAGAATATCCTTGTGAATTCCATTCCGCTTTCTGATCTACCTCGAGCTGGTTCTCGACTGCGTCAGCTGAGTGACAGATGATTTTGCAGGAGGAAAGCAGGTGATTTGTTTCAGCAACTTCGGATTGTCCAACCAACCGAGACCCAGAGGATCCAAGTTAGGTTGATTTGTCACGAAGCATTTTGCAGTAATTTGCTCATCATCATAACAAATTTGACAGTCAAGCTCACCTTCTAATTTGGAGGCGTCAGCAGAAGCGTTTCGGCCTATATGATTCATTTGTATCAGCACTGGAGACCCCAAGGTCCTCCATGTCCACCTTAAGATCAAAGTGATGTCAAAGGCTGCATACGATCGCAACTTGACTTCCTTATCATTAATTATCAAGACTACATAGCGTCGTCTGTTAGAACTTCCTCATCACGGGAAGAACCGACAGCATCAAGAGAATTCAAAGATCTAGTAGGCTTTCCAGCAACATTACTTTTCTTTAAATAACTCCTTTATCGCTCCAGCATTTTGTTTCTTTATGCTCTTTCTTTTCACATTCATTATAAATGTGATTTCTGTAAGGACAATCTCTACAACAGCGTGTTTCACCACATAGCCAATACCACAGCACTGTGATAATGTTTTCTTGTTTGAAATATTTTCCAACCTGTTCTTCATTCTGGACGGTTGTGCAATTCTTCTAACACCACAGTGTTCATCTGTGTTCTAATTGATCATAGCTGTGTCATCCAGGACAGTGTTCATTCCTCGACATTCATAAGCTATATCCCGTAAGGTGATATCATGATATCATTCAACCAAATTAAGAATTCTTATACGGGCTATCGAATGGCAGGTATTCTGCTAACCATAAAGGAACAAAAGGCATTCAAAGTGATCATTTGAAATAGATCTGGAGTTCAATTACTCAAAATATTCGTTTATTCGAGCAACATAATCAATACAATCCTGATTAGGCCCCTTATTCAGAGTTAGACATTCGAAGCATTTTCGAAATTCGGATGATTTTAGCGAATTCAATTTCAAATGATGGATAATTTTTCATCCTCCTCACATCGGTATGATGATTATATTCTGTTGATCTCTGGATATCAGGGGTCACAATATCCAGGATGATTTTGACTGGTTTCTTATTCAATTCTGAAAATGCAACTGCACGCGGAAACCATAGACACTCGCATTAATTTTAAAATGAATATCAGAGAGTACTTAGGTCACTGTCTGAACCCGCAAACCCAGAAACAGTGGCATAGGACACTCATGGCCAGATTATGATTTTTTCACAAAATAACCTATAATTAACAGATGATCTACATTTCGGGAGGGTTTGCAATTGCTTTTTTGTTTCTCTTTTGTAACATTTCTTCTACGATTATGTACTTATTACCAATGGAATAAAAACAGCTTTTTTTAAGTTAAGAAGTTCAGTTTAGTTACACTTTGTATAGATCTGCTGATCAATTTCTTCTGAATACGGCTACTTCAAATTAGAAATACTTAAAACGCATTATTACCTTTCAGCTTCAGGTATAAGAATAATAATAATTTCTAAAGAATAATTAGAGGGCGTGAGAATCTGCCTCTTGTCCGAACACGACTTCCTATTTCCCCATTCTGACTCTGAATTTCTCATGTCGACATCAATGTCGGCTGATTTGGAAAATAATAATTTATCCCGAAAACTTTGATATTAAATTCTTTGATATTAATTTTTCATTCTTCTTATTCTTTTTTAAAATGATTTCAGTTAAGCATAGCACCGAATGATCCAAAATAGAGAAAATTAAAGTTGAAAGATATGGATTGCTATTAAGCTCCTTGAGAATTAGACAGTTCTCACATATTTTGGAGTATTAACTCAGACAATTGGCAAAGAAATTGCTCAAAATATATCTGAATGAAATCTAAGAAGATTTAGTAAGGCCAGTTTAATCAGAGAAGGAAATGACTGTTTTCTAGTAATACCCAGACTTCACTCTTCAAAATCCAATTTGAGCACTCCTTTCTCTTTCACCCCCTTTCAAGAAAGTCATATGCCCATGCGCTTTTAAGAAAATTAAAAAAGGCGTCCGAAGTTTAGCAATTAAGCAGTGCACTCAAATGCCAAGTAACTGTTATGTTCTCTCCCTTACCTTACTCTGCAAAATTGAACACATTCCTTCCTATTTTCAATTGATTAGAGCCTTACAGGACGACTGAGAAGTAACTCCTTTTTAAAATTGAGAAAAAATTATTATTTGAAATACCTACACAACATTAAGTTAAAATTGATATTCGAATTACATTCAATCACCTGTCCGCAGTTTCTTAAACCGCTCAGAAACTAAATAAAGAATACAATGTAATTTTGTTTTCGGGTGACAGTTCTTGAGGGTTTTTGCATCGACTTGAACTTGTACTTCCGTATTTATTCATCCCCAAATTGGTATTCTAAAAGTTGCTTTCTGATTATCATAGTTCTTGTCACAGTTCTTGAGAGTTTAAATTTATGGAGACCTTAATAAGCAATTGTTCTCTACCCTGCGAAATCTATTCACCGTACAAGTTAACCACACAGGTACGAGATAATCGAGTTGGTTTAAAGGATGTAATACTACATCTATGACTTTGAAATTCTTTGGCTTATTTTTTTTGTTTAAAACTTTCAATCCTTAAGATTCCCGAAATAATTATTAAATGGAATCTAAAATCAAAGTAGCCTACTATTCTGTTTCCAGTGTTTGGCTTTGGAAATTATAAGGATTTAAGTATGAATAATAAACCAATAATTGAGTTTTGCACTTTTGCAATATCTAAGGGTTCCATTAATTTTTCCGCCTTCCATCCTAGACCATAATGAGGCCTACGAAGATTCGTGAGGAAGGCAGATGTAAGATAAAGAGAGATATCGAGACGGAATATAAGAAGCTAAAGCCAGACCAAGCAATAAGATCAAATGCAGTGATTGCTAAGGCAGCCACCTTTCAATAGAAGAGCTGGCACCGACTTCTGCCAAACACCCTTCTCTACTCCATGTGGCGCGTGAGATGCGTGCAGTAAATCATTTTCTCCTACTGAATCGCTGCAGCAGCAGCTATAAAATGCTTTGTGGGGGCTATAATGTTCTACCACACCGAGATAAAGCACATTCATGTCTAAATCGACCTTTATAATTTCTACCCATCTCTCATGCTCCAAGCCATTAATCAAACTGAGCCATATATATCTTAATGCCCCTTAATTTGTTTAGGGATTTGAATGGTCAATTTGATCCAACTATCGATTCTTACCAGATTTCTAAATCTATCAGCTTATTCCTTGTATAACTCACATTACCCTTTTAGCATTGCACCGACCTTCCCTGTTATCCGATAACTGCGTTCTTTATTGTTAACAGATACTTTTATTTACGAAGATAATATGTAGTATATCATTGGGGTTCGGGATTAATACTGTCGCACAACTCCGCTCGAATGAAAATATACTGTCACTTTGTCAAACGATTCTTTGAAGAATTAAATATCAAACCTGGAGACGACATTCTTATTTGTGACGCATCAGCCACCCTTGCTTGTTAAAATACTTAAAGCCACCAAAAATTAGGCATTGGAAGACCATGTTGATCGTAGCTCCAAGGATCAGTAATTCCTTCGATAATGCAAAAGCATTGATTTTTTGGACCTTTTTAATGAGTTGGGACTGTACTGTTTTCATTCGAACTCCTTTGAGGTGGTGAAATGCTAAGAGAGGTCGGATACCGCATATTTATTCGCTTTGACTATGTCAGACAGATTTTATTGATTGAAGCCACGAGGTCATATCCCATCGGTTCACAATCAAACCTTTCTAGCTTCTTAAATTAGCGTTTTTCGAACCATGGACCTACTGTAACATCTTTTGACTTATAAAAACTTCCATGTCATTAATGAAACGCTCGTTCGATTAAACGCTTAATTAAAATCGGTTCATGGTTCATTTTTATAAAAGGAATCTAATTTTTCCATTATTAATGACAAAAGGCTTTTAAGATTGTGATGGTGTATGCATAAATAACAAAGGATGGTTTACTATTGCGAAGAGGAAAATATAACACATTTATTAAAACTACTTCTACTCTTTCTTAAACGCTTTTTATCGTCACAAAAGTCGGACTTTTTCCTTCAGTAATTTTGACGCTTAGATGATAACTGCAGTTGATGAGACTGATGTCAGGTGAAAATTTATCTGTTAAGTCGTGACGAAAGCAGAAGTTGTCTCCATAGTGGGATAATAAATGATGGTTCTCATTAAGGCTTAAATAAGATTTTTAAGTTGCTTTTTGCACTGTTAAAGTTATCACTTCTTGCCTGAGGTCAAAGGTCTTTGATACGTATTCAATGCTTGATATAACATTTGAGTTTTTTCCACTTCCCAGAGAAAATCTTACGAATTGTTGTGTTTATTCAAGCGTATATTCACCTCAATTTTCTTTCATTCATCGTATTATAAATTAAGCATACGAGAATTAATAGATTGAATAAAATGATTATAAATATCAAATAAACATAAATATCAGATTAAATGTCTGGTTTTATAAATAAAACTGAAACAAAAGTTAATTAACGATGAAGAAAGTTGATGGAATTTTAAATTACTTTTTTTTGCGCTTGAATTGCAAAAGACATTACTATATAATCTGAATGTAAATAAGAACATCGATTATATTTTGAGGAAAATTTATGTATTTATTTGCATGCAGATAGCCGAAACACAACCTACGCGCCTGCCGGGTCACAGAGGTCTCGACGCCCATGTCCATCAGTTCACACCCGATATGTCTAATGATCATCCACATTAAGTAATGTTTGATAAATTTCTGATTCATAAGGATGCGTCTTTAGCTGGCGAAAGTAGAGGATATTTTAAATTGATTTAGTAAAACACATTAAAAGAGAGATTTAAAGTAGTTAAGATGCCAAAGATGGAAGCTGGAAGGAGAAGCTACATATAAAGAGGAGTTGGTCCGTAGGAGTTAAAAACAAGAGCTGGGACAGGATTAAATAAAGGGGTATGGTTAGAAGGGATGTTTATAGATTTATGGTCGGCAAACATCGTTCGATTAGATAAAAAGCAGTGTGGAACTTCTCTAGGGGTTTAAAGATAAATGCATGGCAATTAAGAAGTTTAAAAAGAGTAGAATTATGTCTCACAACTTTTGAGCATACATGCTGGTGTACGCAGGATGATAAGATCCTGTCAAATGATAACGCTACCTAAAACTCAGTGACAATCAGTCATGTTCAACTCATGAAATTTTGATCTGAAAAAAAATTAACAGTGGTATTCAGGTCCCCACGTGATGAACTTCCTGTTGGTGGTGAACTGGATGGACCAAAGATCTATAATCAGGGAGACAACATAACTGATGTAAAGTACTCGAAATCAGGAGTTCCATGTAAAATGCAGATCCCAGTTTATTCTATCTTGCACCAATAAAACTTGGAATATTTTGAATTTTCCAGACTGGATAAATACGGATGTATGCTTTCTTGAAGGCTCTGATGAATTCGAACGGATATGTGGGATGCAAAATTATTGAAAGGCGAACAAAAGCTAAATCTCGCCTCTGAAAACCGACATCTATCGCAATTTTCAGTCAATTATCTTCAAGTCTTAACTCCATCAGAATAAAATATTCCCAAAATATTTCAAGGGATGAAAGATTGACAGTCATAATGCAGAGATATCTGGCTATTAAGACAGAAATATTCTAATTCCATTCTTCCCTCAGCAAATAGTTTGTCGAAAGTTATGTACTCCCTTCCCTTATCCAAATCAGATATTTAATTCGATATTTTGAGAAAATGGACTGAATAGAAAACGTGAGGAAGGAGATGGCATGGAATTGAATATAGTAACATTAAAATTAATGTCTTTTTCTTCTCTTATAGATGAACCTCGTTTGTAGAGAATATAGACATGGTCTCCAGCATCCTCTTATCTGTTGTCATTTTAAAGGATCGAAAAATGTGTCCTTAGTGTGAGGCCACATGATAAACTCCATTTGAGACACGACATTCGGAATACGATTGACATCTGTCATCATGCCTATTCCGTTAATTTATTAAACAATTGTAATTGACGGAATATACTTAGATATGATAATGTCGTGATCTGTTTTGTCTGGATCTTCTGGGTTGTATGTATAATTCTCATTAAGTTTCATGTATTCTGTATGTTACTAGAATTTTCCAATCTGCAGTTTAGACAAATTTACTAGAAGTGACCAGTATTCTAAATTCATAAAATGCGATTTTGGTATTATGCTCAATTAAATTTAACTAGAGCTTCTGAACAGTGTTCATAAGCTTCAAATGTAACTGAACTCAGCCAATCTAACTGAAAAGTTTGTAATATTTCGTTGTACCTAATTCACCAGATCTCGCTCTTCTGGAACAGCCCTCGCTATCACAATTGAAATGGTCAATTCTGCTATTGATTTGCCAGTCTTATTAACCCATCAGTAGTGCAAGTACTTTGTGTTAGAAAAATGTTACATATTCGACGTTCATCGACGCGTAACCGGTGAAGGGAATGGTCGATCGCACCAATTAAATCTAGCCAACAAATGGGAGCTGGTAGAATTTAAATTTCTCACCAAGGGGGCTGCATGATGCTTTTTCTATATTCGAGATGAGTTTTGAAAAACGTCCATGGTGAATTGGGAGTTATGATCCTTTATTTATGATACAGGCTGAGGCTTCTCCTTCTATTCCATGACGAATTCCTTCAATTATGAGAATTTTCAGCATATATCTAATCTGATATTGGTCAGTGTAACTCTATCCTTCTTCCTCCTAACCTCAAAGCATACAAACCTTCTTTCTCAAAATATAAAATACTATCGATAAGGCAGTGCGTGACAGCCTAAGATGCATATAAAGGGAAAAGGAACGCGCGAAGCTCTACATACCTTGTCTACTTGAGATGAAATGAGAAGAGAGGGAGGGAGAGGAAGGTGGGCAAGTGGGTATCGTTTTTTGTCTTGGTCGAGTGACTTATGACAAGAATGTCTTGCGTGTTATGAATCCCAGTATTCAGACGATATCTGACACAACTATCTTACATGAAATGTCTTTCTCTTTCCATACCTCTTTCCTCTTCTCATAAAATCATTCATTTTAGGAAGCAAAGAAAACTGATTTGGTAATATTTATAATATGCGGTGAATGAAAGTTAGCATTAAGTAGCACCAATCCAGTCTACATGAAGCTATTCTAATAACCTGACGAAGTTAGTCTTTGAGATATCTCCTTACAAATATAACGATCTTTCTCACGGCTAACAATATACAACAGTCTTCTAAATAGGAAGCTTAAAAGTTTAGGTCAGATCATCCTTACATTGTACAAGAGGAAGAATGAGAGGAGGGAGAAGAGGTAAGAATTAGAAATTAGGAGGGGATTAGCATCGGCCCTGAGCGAATGAAAATAGGGTTGTGATAAAGATGCACAACAGGGGAGCTTCAAATGTTTGTTAGATAATCAAACAACAAAAAAATCACCATCAAAGTTGTGCTATCACGAGCGTATGCTAAGAGCGATCTTTTTTAGCTTGAAACCAAACAGCCCCTATCTAATATGGATGTCAATCTTTACAGAGCTGTAACATTTGGTAAAAAATTATCATATATATTTCTTTGACTATATTAACATTTATTTTATTTTTACATCCCTTTAATGTTGAAAATAATGTTTAATTGTTAAATTGTTTATCCAACCTAATAAATAACCTTGTCGAGAGCAGAATTTCCCCGAGGTAACTGGATATCGTTACATAAAGTTCTGAAATCATCAAATTTATCTCCCTTTTCCTCTCTTCTGCCATTTTTGGCGTGGAATGGCGGGAATTGGCTGGGAATACATTAGTTTTCCATTTTGTAAATGAATACCTTGGTTTTGAAAACAAACATCTAGCACTATTGTCCTTCGTAAGTTGTCAATTCTAAAGTCTATTTGAAAGAAGTTGCCTAAAATATTTTGATTCATGAAGTTCCTAAGTTTGTCTGATACTCAACATCAAATGAAATCGTCACTTTTCAGAACTGAATTTTCAAGTTTCATTTCCCTCTTTCACAATTAAATGTAGCATAAAAACCCATACAACCCCTTTTGCAACTTGTTTCTCCTTGATATGAATCGTAATCGATAAGTCGAATTAAACTAACTCTATTTCCTACCTAATGTAATGTGTCAGTTGTGTTATGAAAAAAAGAATCCGATTTCCCTTATTGTTTGTAAAATAGACATTCTTGGATCTTTAAAACGAACTTCATTCGGGCCGTCGACATTTGAAAAACGACCACAGCATAAACTGCAGCACATGAATTTCGGTTTCCTTTAGGCCTTCTTATTGGAAAGTGAAATATTTAATCTATAGGTAGAAATTCACGCAGACTTGATCTTTTGACATTGAGAAACATTGATAAAAGGTAATTCTCAATAAAGAATTTTATTTTGAAATAAAATTCTTCATAAACAACTGGTTTTAACCACAAATATATCTGTAGAATATATAGAACATGTAGCCTGCATGACAGGGGAATAAAAATAGAAAAAAAGACAAGCATCTCTGTAATCAGGCTTCCGCCGATAATTGGGAAATCCAAGCGGGGTCCCTGAAGAATTCAGGGATGGGTTGGTCCATCCTAGCAATTATTTTGTAGATGGGCTTCTTCCAAGATTGTTCGGCGTCTTTTCCTGCCAAAATAGCCATAAAGAACTCTCGTAGAGTCCTTTCAACTACTACTCGAAATTCATCAGGTACCTAGAAAAAATCGAAATGAAGCGTTGATACTATTTTATAACTTCCTGGAAACCTATATATCTTTATACTTACTTCAATCTGTTGATTACGATTGTAATGTTGAACCAGTGTCCTGAAGATTTCACTCTCAGTGGTAACAGCTAACTCAAGTGGATCTCGAATACCTTGACTAATAGCTTGTCTTGCCGTTTTATCTATTGTGATGTAGTAGAATTCACTGAAATAAAAAAGAGGAATTAGTTTCTTTGACAGGATAAAAACGCACTTAAGCCATGAAAAAACTAGTCATTTTGTCGTTAAAACACTTCGCCTTCTCATTTCGATCTTAATGGTGTCCTGTCAGATATATAGTGGTCTTACCTTGTTATTGTTTCCCTCAATAACAAAACGCACTCTTTTAAATGTGAAAAGACAAATGATAGTTGATTCTTTTCTTCCGCAAATTGAGCAAAAAATCATCCATTTAAATAGTATCTGTAATTTCTAGATGCAGGGTGCTTTATTCACAAATTCATTGCGTGCATTAAAACGCCTTCCAAAAAGGGGCAATTCTACTTTCGCATGAGTAATTAAATTTCTTCGGGTATAAATCTGCAAACACCGCTGAGTTTTCCCTCCTCCTTCTATAGCACAAAATGTATTCTTAGTCTTTGCTTGACTTTTACCCGCTTGCCACCTTATAATGCTCGCCTTTCATCACAATTAAACCGCTTGAAGATTGGGGTGAGACGGTGAACTGTATACTTATCCCATAAGATGAAATTGCGTGCTATGGCTTTGAATAAATTAAATTCACCTTTTACTGAATGGCGCGTTTTTGTCTCCTTGAGATATTTCCAACTCTCTTACTTTTCCAATTCGTAAATAGGATTTTGAAAAAAATACTCACCGAAAATTACTAAACCATTTTACGAGTTGAGCAGTGTTATGCTTTTGGAATTCTACGTCGATGAAATACGACCTTAGGAGATTTGAATTGGGATATCTGGTATAGAAGAACATGAGTTTGGCCTTCCTCAAGTGAACAGGAGTTAAAGTAGTTGTCTGTAATGAAGAAAAGGAATGAAGAGACACGGTTTGTTAAAGATGGTTTGCTTTTCCCCCAACTTTTTTCTAAACAAGTATACGCATTAAATTGTCCCTTCTAAATCGCCAATCTATTGTTATTCCCTGTTTCTTTGTCACGCAAGAGTGAACTCTGTTGTGCTCTATTGCATTTTGTTATTATCGGAGGAAATTTCATCTCTCTTTGTAGGACGGCAACCTGAAAAATTGTGCTGAGGCGTGTTATTATCTCCTCCTCTTATATATAAGCGACCACTTTCTATGCCATGCTTGACCACATTTCTTATTTAGCTACATCTGTATAGTCTGAGTGCCTACTACCCCTGACCATACTCTCCTTCTCCCCCCTTCTAGGAAGTTGGAAACTCTACGAAGAATAGAGAGGGGAGGGATGTAGGTGAAACGGGAGGGAGGGGGAGGGGGGATGGAATAAGTTATCAGGACAATACACAGTACACTTCCATGACTACAAGTCACTTATAAGCAGCAGCAGTAGCTACTCCACCCTCTTTCTTGGGGATGAATTGATACTTTTAAGTAAGGGTGAGGAAGAGAGTTAAATGTACATCACCACAAACTTCCTTTGCGGATAACGGGCAGAAAGGAGCACAATGGACTTGTTATTTGTGTTCCACGGCATAAGCGGGGTACACTAGTCCCATCTCTTCCCTTGGGCCTCATATCTTACCCTCTTCTATTCCCTACCTTTACACCCTTATTTGCCCTAGTTGTTACAGTTTTCAGACGTCGTTTGAGGACTGAGCTACCTGCAGAAGAGCGGAGTAAACAAGTAAAGGCGAGGAAGGTCTGTTTGTGGGATTTCATAATTAACGTAACTTGGTTGGGTGTCTTCTATTCAGTTCTTCTCACAATCGTTTCCACAGAAAAGTAAGCAATCCCAGCGCTGCCACTAAGTTTAAAGTATAATACTCACCTAAGCCAAATTAAATGACTATTTCCTTGTAAAAATATGTAAGACTATATCACATTGAGTACTTGCTCATACAACATTTGCATAAATATTACTTCATTAAGTTCATTTTCTGTGCGTCAGTGTTGCCTGATCAACGTGCATGTTGACAAAACAAGGGATTACATATTTCGATGTCCATCGCTGCACGTCCAGTGAGTGGAGTGGATGATCACAATGATTAAGTCTAGTTGATAAATAATTTGACGGGAATCGCATGTATCACTAGAATGGCTCCATGATCCTATCGGTCTACATTAGTTGAGTGTTGAAAAGGACTTTTCGTAAAGGACTTGGGAATTAGGACAGAGGCCAATAATGGCAAATGAATTCGAGTTTCTTGGAGATAGTTCGAGACGATATCTCAAAGAATTCGGAAATTGCTGCTGTTAGTTAGATTTATTTTAAATTAAAGACTCAAATTTCCATAAATTTCTGGATCAAATAGGGGATTTTTAATGACTAAATTGTTGCTTCTCTATGGCGTCGGAGAGAATGACAGATAGAATATGCGGACACAACAGCTGAACAGTTCGCCTGTCAGACTGTCGTGGAAGACCCCACATTAATTTAACTGGATATGACGTGAAAACAAGTTCTATTCAATTCTTGAATTACATCTAACTTGTTAGTGTAATGCTGACAATTTTTAGCATCCTTTTGTTGTGGTAACACAAATGTCCACTAAACTGAACATAAATGTACAAATTGTATATATGGCTTTACAAAGTGAATCAAGAAGCTCAATATGCTTATTTTACCATAAAAACCAGAAGTCATTATCAATGCACCATCGCTTTGATGTCGAAAGAGAGATTAAAAAGCCCGTCGGTGACATCAAATATTACTGTATCAGTGTAACCATGGTAGCCAGTCTCTGATTCAGGCTATGGTCTGATAAGAACGCTTGTTTACCACTGGAAATCTATTTTTGAGAGAGGCTACATATATGTCCCTAAGATTTTCATACTTTTCATATAAGGAATTTGCTCTTACCAGTGGGAGAGGGTGTGCAGCGATTGAAGAATGAAGACGAGTGGAACCATCATCAGTGATTGACGTTGGTATCCGATAGGGTCTTGCATCTCCTCCATAATTCAATATCGATGCCGTATTCGTCACTCTTCGACTACCTATCGATCGATTGCGCCTTATTGGTGCTGGTTCAGATAATCCAGAAGAGCA
Organism: Hymenolepis diminuta; assembly: GCA_900708905.1. Classification (NCBI taxonomy): domain Eukaryota; kingdom Metazoa; phylum Platyhelminthes; class Cestoda; order Cyclophyllidea; family Hymenolepididae; genus Hymenolepis; species Hymenolepis diminuta. The sequence continues at coordinate 1,853,900 of CAADRB010000018.1, forward strand.
TGGGGTCGGTATTGGTGATGTATCAGGACACAGAGGGTGAGGTAAAGGGAACTGTGGAGTCCCACTTAAAAATGGGGGTGGTTGGAAGAATGGCAGGAAGGGATTGGTTGTTGGAAGCGTCTTGTTAAAAAAACTGGGCCTCTCCGCCGTATTAGATAGTGAAGGCAATGTTAAAGGAAGCAGGTTTTTAAGGTACTCCATAAATTTTGGGCTGGGATTGAAGGAACATCCAAGCATGTATTTAGCGAACAATGAATCCTCCACTCCAGTTGGAAATATTCCACTTGATGATGGCATTTTCTGTGGAGAAAGTCGAGTATCAGTAACCTTTGTTCTCTTTTTTCTCTGCGAAATCAATGAATTCTCAAATCCTTGACTGGAATCGAGAAGGGATGGATGGTTACTGCTGTCTTTATCCACAACTAAAGAAAGTGCCTCGGTTTGGTTAGCCGTCGTCGGTTCAACTGGACTACCAACGTTTGGTAACAAAAACTATTTAAAGAACAAAAGAGCGATTAAGTAATGCTATGGAATGAACAATCTCAATTCTTTAAAACTTACTGCAAGAGGCTTTTGTTTACATTTTTCGTTTACATCACTTGAATAAGGGAAAGTATTCGGCAACGGTTTTAAAAATAAAGCCTCAAGAGAATCTGTAAGATCTTGAGAAGGTGGGTAAAGGAGACCGAACATTTCTCTTGGAATAGAAGGGGAAAATACAGGAGAAGTCATTGCAATATTTGTTTGTGGACCGCAACGCTTCAATTTATCCTCATTCGAACTTTTATTTGACTCACCAAACGGCGCTTCTTTCTTGTCCGTATTTTCCTTCGGCTTTTCAATATTTTTTAATAATTTAGCTATTTCTTTTCGCATTACTTCCTGCTCCGTTACACTGTGCTTCCCTAAGCTACATATAAACTTCATAATTTCATCTGCCGTACTTCTTCTTGATTCTACTTCCTTCACCTCAGAGGTACCATCATTTACTCTAACTTGTGCTGAGGCTGATTGTGAATCAATCCTCAATATGTCATCCATGGCATATGAGGATTTATTTGCTCCCTCGGAGGATTTTATTGACGAATCTTTGAAGGTTGACAGTGAAGAGGTATCAGTAGCTGCATTCGCCTCTAGCGATGAACTGGGAGTCGTGGACTGGGAGCTATCTCTGTGGTCATCACCTTCATCTGAATTGCATTTTTCCGTTGAAGAGTTTGTATTTGACTCTGTCGAGCATTCGGACATTTCCACAAATTGCATTAGTCTAAACTTTAAAAAAATACATTAGAGTTGGTCAAATGTTGGGAAGGATAGGGCTAGATAGCTGAAATTCTTAAGAAATGAATTAACGGCTTAGCCGGAAGTGCCCCTCATTTACTACTGCCAGATGTCTTCGGCTAAGGAAACGAGACTCCGGCAATTAGGTCCTGCATGAGTTTCTCAGGAAGTAATTTTTAAATGCACTATAGAGACAGTAGAGGGAGACGAACAGTTCCTTCGCTTGTTGATAAGTATATTGCCTTTTGCTCCTCCTTCTATCCTACTATTTAAACTAGCAGTTGCGAATTAAGATATTTCAAGCTTATCCTCTTTTTATAATTCCCTTGAGATGATATTAAATCGGTACATTCTATTGTGGAAAGATGAAAAGGTAGGTAGGAGAACATGGGTTTCAGGAGCTATATCTCCAACTTTACCCCTTAAAAGGTGTTATTTAAAGACGATTCTCTGGGGAGAAGTGAAGGGAGGAACCAAGACAAGATTGTTTGGACTTGTAACAAGGTATTGTGTAGTACTGATGGCTTTACCGCCTCCGTCTCTAATTAAATCCCATGGGAAGATAGTGGCCGATAAGTTAGAGTAGAAGAGGGTTGGCAAAGGAGATTGATTTGTAATAAAAAGTTTAAAATATTCCCGAGTGAGATACCTCTATTAGGTGTACTTAGAGGAGCTTAGATCCTAATTGTCCCAGAAAATACAACAAATAGTTTAATATCTTAAAAACAAAAATACCACTTACACCCAAATTAATCTCAAAAGAGCCAAAAAGGCATCAAAATACTCTAAAAGAGCAAATAAGATTTTTACTCGTTTGTATTTTCAAAACCTAGTAATAAGTTAACCAAGGGAACTAAATTGTTCTCTAGTATTAATTGCCGCTTCTCCAGGTAAAAAGAGGGGTATTAAACAATGCTCAATTTGAACGTTTAAGAGATCTGGGATTGCAAATGTGGTGTGTTATAGATGGCGACCACAATGGTTAAATATGGCCAAAGGAGGGTGTAGAAAATGAGCTCCTCAAATAGAGGGACACCAAGATCCCTTTCTTCTATTTAAGTTAAATGTTTTTGGCACTTTAGAAACCCAAAACGTTTATATTTGAGATATTTCTAATTAAAATTTCTTCGAGAGGTGGAATCTAACATCGAAAAACTAAAATTACTTATTCTATTTCAGAACTAAGTGGAAGTTTAGAGTGAGACGGTATCGCATTCTATCGAGATCTGTCAATCTGGCGGGAAATCCTGGGAAGATAGAGGAAACTGCTATCTCTATATTGTCATCTTACCGACGCTCGTAGAAAAGAAAATTTAAACTTTCGATGAAATCTGGGTAAATAAATTGTGCGTTTAAAGAGATGAGACTGTATGCGTTTGGGGAGAGGGGATACGAGCTGTAGCAGGGAGAGATTGCAACCGATGCCACCCAACCGCAAAAAAGAGGGGAGAGGGAGGAAGGAGATATAATCTTGAGAATAGGCGAATTCGTGAGAACATCAATCAGGAGCGACTTCAGAATTACTCGAAGTGCTCCAGTAATCACCAAAAGAGAAGTGGCGATTTCCCCTCCTCCTTCCCCCAAAAAAAATTTCTCTTAAATGTACGTCTTTGAGATTTCTTGCTAATATTGCGTCGCCACTTATTCAATAGAAGAAGAAGCAGCGTAAGTTCGTCACGGCAATCGAAAAAAGGAAAAACAACGACCAGGCTACTATCTTGTTAGATGCCGAATACACATCAGCATAATTAAGGATTGCCGCACTGGAGAAGGTCTTCAATGTAAATTGATTATGTGGTATCTAGGTTCTCAGAGTCTCTCTACATGATAAACTCCCGACTTGAGTATGATTGACTTTTGCTTACTGTTAAGTGTCTCGCATTTGTTTGTCTAAGGTGATCTTGTAGGATCATCTAGATCTTTTGTACCTGTTTCTCATTGAGTCAAATACAGGAATATCTATAAAAATGCCAGAAATCCGATTATTTCAATTAATGTCTTAAGAAGATAACATTCGCGTATGGATTAAAAGTAAATATGCTAAATCTCTAATAGCATCACTAATATGTAATATTCAAATGTTCACACTCTTAGTGAGAGTGCATTTTCCATTTACGGAAATAGCTGTCGGCAAAAAGTAGGGATACTTGGTGTGACCGGAATCTCTTCAGAAGGACCATTCCTCCCCACTCCCTTCTCTCTCTCTCCCTCTCAGAACTGCGCATTAAGAAGAATAAGAGGGGGAGTGCATTTCTAAGGCCCCTATGATTGGAGATTGTGCAGTAGCAGTAAGAGGAGGCGTTACTACCTACCTCCTAATAGGTGGCTCCGTTATAATCTCTCCTCCCCTTCCCTTCTCACCCTTGTATCCGGTGATGACATGGGATACCAGCCTGCCTAGGAGCAAAGGGGAACAGACTGGGTGGGTAGAAGGGTGTGAACTGCCTTTTATCGTTATCCTGAGGAGAGGTGTGTCGTTCGCGGAAGTTAGAAGTAAAGCTTCTGTGAGCCCCTTTCTCCTAGCCCTGGGTGACAGGCAACTTCCGTTTCTCTGGGCTCTCTCGCACACCCTTACAACCTGAGCCCTTACAATCGCGTGAAGAGGGAGGTGTGATGGGTTGAAACATTTAAGCCAACAAAAAAAAGCCTTTTAACTACTTAGATTATACATTTGTTGAAGCCACACCGGGTAATTTACTTGTTATAAATGATGGTAAAGGTAAACAAGAGAAAATGTTTGCTAATATGCAATTAACATTGAGAGATTGAACTTATAAATGAAGCAATCGTGCAACTTGACCTCATCTGTCAATGTAAATCGGTAAGTGATTTCTAACATTGATGTTAAAAGAAGATAGACTTTTATTTTCCTAAATCCTTCATTTGATCTACTCAGATGTTGTGAATTCTGACGCGGCATTTAATGACCATATAGACAATTATGAATTTGAAGCCATTTGGTAAGCATCGAGTAAATAGGATGACCTTCCACGACATCACCCGAATTTGGGTATTATTTTCCATCATTTTTTCTTCCCATACTCTAGGGGAGTATTTTCACTTCTTACGTAAGCAGATTAAAATGTAATAATCGCCGAACAGTTGGTTCAGATTGAGAAACCAAGAGAAAATTCCGAAATGAAAAATATCTCTGATAAAGTTGTCTTCTCAGATAAATTTTATTAAAAACGTTATAAAATGCCCAAGGATGAGTTTAAATGAGAACTGTTTAAAAATTATTGTAAATCATACTTCATAAGAGAGCCCTTAAGATGTAATTAAGAAAGAAATCGGTAAAAACAAACGATCTTGGATTTCGATAAAGTAAAATAGGACACCTGGTTGAGTAGCATAGACACAAAGGAACTCGGTAAGCAACTTACCGTTACTTATGCAGGATACTGGCAGAGTATAACATGGACCTAACATAATCTAAATCTTGTAGATATCGGTCATGTTATGGTCAGAATAAAATTGTGAGAACGAAAACCTGAATCATGAGAATTAAAGAGAGCCAATGTGAAAAAGGTAAAATTATGAAAGTTAATGGGGCACTTACGATGATGTATAGCGGTCAACACAGCTGCTTAACATGAAACAAAGTGGTTCTCCACCGTTATTCTTCATTTATTTATACAGAGGACAGCAGCCAATCAAAACGCTAATTTTTCCGAACGCAGTAAGTAATGAGAATTGTAGTGGGGTAGACAGGTATGAAATTTCCATTCAGAGAGGGGGGACTCAACGTGTACTCTGCGACCACATGCCCACATTCTTTTACATCATTATCTCATTTTAATACAAAATTTGTTTTAAAAATAATTAATTTACTCAAAGACATTTACCAATAGGCAATCAATCTGAACGTTTAATGATGATTGGATATAATTCAGCCAATAAGAAAATTGTAACTGAAGTCATTACGATTTTTCATCACAAATTAATGAATTTCTATCAGTCATAATTTTAGAAAAACCTAAATCTCAATGGTTTTTAATGACCATGAAGTTCGAATTGAGCAAGTTTGAGTTTTTCTGGTAATTTTTAACCTCGGATATCTCTTTTTTAGACCACGTAACAATTTGACTGATCGTGAGACAAGACAATTACTCAATAATTATGATCTGATCATTCAGTGGGCGTTAAGATAGTCAAGTATATGAATGAATACTAGAAGGACCCGCAACGTTTCCTTGACTTATTACTATATCTATGCCTAATCACCCTTTGTGGTATATATAAATGACGCATATTAAGCGCTGATCATAATATGTGAATGGATTGATGAAGGAGCCCCAAGGTAGTGAGATAATGAAGGGTTTAATATAAAATTCTGTTCAGCCTGTTTGATTGAGGTACTGTCTATACCCATATTTCAAGCTCCAACATTTTTCAAAGACGAGTCTTTGCATTCATATCAGATTGAAAGTTGTTAAATGACCATTTTATGTTAAATACCAGCCTTAAGTTAGGACAACAGATGGCAGAAGCCAACTTGCATTATTGTATTCGTTGATCAGTATCGAAACGAAAATGGGTTTGATCAAGTCCGTACCAGTGGAAAATTTCATTGATCGGAATGATTGCTGAAATTCAACCATTTTAACTGGAGCAGTTCGGATGAATACTTTCTTCCAAAATCATACGAATAAGAATTGGATGTAGTAATAAGAGAGGGCAAATGAGTGCAAATATTAGCTGAAGAAAATCAATTGACATTTACTGAAATTTCACTTACTTAATTCAAAACCTAGAATTCAGCAGACGTTTTAAAATATCCCAGACAGAAGGATCCAAAGCATGAAATGAGCTATGTAGGAATCTTGGTCTTAAAGCTGTGATCTCCAATTTACCTTTCTCCCATCCTTAGTTAACTGTACATTGAAGACTATGTGTCTCCTACTCAAATGCGATTTGAATATATTAAATCTAAATACTTAATTCCACTGATCTCTCCTTTTGTAATTAAGACATCTTTATACACATTTAAAACGATCGATTTGGTCCTCCGGTCTACTTTGTTATTCATACCCGAATAGTTGCGTGTGTGTGTGTGTGTCTGAACGCATAATGCACGCTTCCTTCAATTATTAGATTTGAATTGTGAACAACATTATCATGAAATTTCCTTGGTTCGTTAAAAAAACCGGAAATTCTTAATTCGAATTAAGCTTATGCATCTTAGTTAATCCCTTCTCGATGTCAGAAAGAAACCCTTGTTTATCACATTCGTAATTATATAATGTATATTCTCCATCTCTCCTCCTAGTGCGTCAGTTTTTATGTCTCTACTTGCACGTTTTATCATAATCAAGTATTTTAGTTGAGGTCGAGATGAAAATGCATTCTTGATCAAATGGAAAACCAAATCGAGGATAATAAAGATCATATCTGAGGTGTCGCCTGAAAATTATGCTTTGATCATTAAATAATCTTTAAGACAGTCGAGCATACGAATAGACGCTGATTCGCCCTTGGAGTTCACTTATTTCATTACTATTCCTAATTCCAGTCACAATTTCTGAGTTTTATAGACGATTCATCCCGCTAAATAAAGAACCAGTAAATAAAGGTGATATTTTAGTGGATTTCATTTAAATTTCTTTTCGTCCTACTTTTTTAAAACTATATTAGTGCTCATATTTTCCGAATTTTCCCCTGTCGTTTACTGTGCGTTAATTATTTTTTAAAGACAATTTTTATACCGCTTTAAATGTTGATATTAGGACATGTTTATATAACAGCTTTAAGTTAAAGTAGTAAGTTAAGGACAGCTGGTACTGTTGTATTTGTAAGTCAGGTGATATTTGCTGAAGGGACTACAGACAGACACCGGTCTTTATCAGTTCATTGCAGATGGGATACAGATGTAGAAAACTTTTAATTATAAGAGTTTTGACTGATTTCGATTGTGTATGTTGGAAGTCCGTTAGTCACTGTCCTATGTCGGAGGTGGGGCGCCCATCTAGTGAGTGGAATGGTCAACCACACTGTTTAAGTGTGGTAGAGGATGGCAAAATTTGAGTCGCTTACCGAAGAGATTCCACTCTCTACCCACGATAAACGTCAAAAAATGTTTTCCTAAACGGGCTTGGAAGTTGTTATTACTGAAATTGGTTAAACGGAAGTCTCAATTAATAGATAACCAGGTAGAGGACAAATAATTGGGGAAACTCAGCATTCCTTCACTCATTCTTCAAATAACAGATAATTATCTGCTTTAAAGCACTACTTTATTTGAAAAATTTTCTTCCTCTAGTAGTTACATAATTGGAGATATTGATTTTCCAATGTTCTTCTTCAACCGTTGAAGGCAGTAATCTTTCATTCAAATTAATTTCTAATCGAATTTGACGACCTTAGGTGTCCCATATTTAATTGACATATTGAGGTCAAAAGCCCATATATAGCAAACTGGAAGCCCTTAAATTTCACTTCTTGATGCATTCTATTAGCTATTTCATTACTCTTTCCATTTCTAATCATTCTTCACACGGTTTACGAAGGAGGCAAATATCCGAACGTCTCAATAATTGAGCGGTAAGATATGAGCGACATTAAAATCGATTCCGCTTAAATTTCGTTCCAATCAGCTTTGTCAATGTCTACGCCCTATTTCTGAATTTTTACTATTGCTGGTCCTGTAACAACGTTTTTTCAAAGCTAAGTTTTGTAATTATTTTTGATATCAGCCTTAAGTTACAACAACAACGTGGTGACAATTCGTGGCATTATATCTGTCGATCAGTAGAGATGTATTGTGAAGGATATCGTTAGATGCAAGACCTTATGAATTTGATGCATATGTTTTATATAAAGCGATATAGCATGAGAAACTTTTAGGATAAAAACGATACCTGGAATCGGTTATGAGTCTATTCCGATTGAATAATAACTAATCAAAAGATTGTTGAATGAATGAATATCTGACTCAATCGTCTGTAAAGTCAGATGTCACGGATTCGATAATCATCAGTCCACACCCAGTGAGCAGAATGGCCTGCTACCATGATAAAGTCTGACTAGAGAAAGGGACGAAAGAATTTCAGTTTCCTACCAGAGGGACCCTACCAAGATGACTGTTGGAAAACACTTTCCAAATTAGGTTTTGAAGTTATTAAAGCGGTTCATGATTTCTTAAACCCTCCTTCTATGCTTGGTGCATTGATATCCATCTTCATTATGTCTAAGCTTTAGTGTGCATATTCACATATGTTTCCATTAAGTGCCCCATATTGTCCCATCATCTAAACTAACGATTACTTTGTTCCTCCACACGCTTCACTTCTCTCATATTCAAAATTCATCACTCAAGCAATGTGGGATTTTTTTCCTTAAACAGTTTGGGTTTTGCAAGTTAAAAATATGAATATAATATTATCTGCATAGAATCATGTCAAGTGATTCTTGATTTAATAAATTGTTTTCTTCAGAAGTCACCGAATTGGAGAAAGTGTTTTTCAAGGATCAAATTTTGCTTAGTGGTGCCACCCTGGGGCATTACTTGACAGAAATGCTATCAATAACCATTGCCCAATGGTGACCACTGAGGACCAACTAGAGATGGCGACTGATTCACCTTAATCTTAAAGTAAATTTAGAAATAGTCATGGCCTTCTTACTCTATGGGCAATTATTTCACTCACTAAATTGTTTATTTAATTATGCATATATTGTCTAATAGACGGGTTAATATATGTCACCAACAGAATTGAGATATTGGAATGCGGCTCATCTTATAATAACATTTTACAATTTCAATCGATTTCGGTTTAGTCTTGACTACATAAAAATTTGTACTTTAGTACAAGGCAATATGAAAATCCTGTTATTTCTAATCTTGTGATGTTTAAATATTATCACAGATAATCAGGCGTCTCTTTCAGCATTGTTATACTTTGTCCTTAAGTCGTTAACAACGACAGTGTTTGCAGCAATAAATGCGTAAAAAGCAAGACATTGGCCCTAGTTACTTAAAGAATTAGAAAAAAAAATGTATTCATTTCTGTGAACGTTGGTAATTAATAAAAGGAGAGGGAAATAAATCACTGTATGGATAACAAAGACCACGAACGTAAAAATATTAAGTTTGTGTAAATGAGGAAAGAAATGCGCATGAAGTAAAAGATCGTAGCTACCGCACCAACATGGAACCAGCTACCAAAAGACAAGTATGAGACACAGTTGATAGAAGAGTATTATATTATAGTCTGATAACAACAGGCTTTAGACTCTTCAAAAAGATGTAGGGAAGCTGATCATTGGATTACGCTCTCTCTGAGTAATGACAAGTGAAGGGCTAGCTCAGCTAGTTCCTCCGGCAAACTTCAACTTAGAAGACTATGCCTTTAAATTGCAATGAAATTTTAGCATCTTAAGTTCCCAAATCAAGGCATAATCATGATTAATTTCGTAGAAAATGAGCTTATTCGAATGATAAATAACTTATGTGACTTGTGAGTTGGTTTGTTTACCTCAGCAACCGTCAGGTCACCTTACCAAGTTTGACCTGAGTGTCTTGGTTTCACTTATCATAATACGTGGAGATTTTGCAGATAACTCATAGAAAGAGGATTGTACTCGTAAACCCACACTTCTTTATTTACAAATATTAGTGAAAATTTCTTTGGCCAAATAAGCAAACATCTTGTATTTTCGCAGGTGTCACAGATATATGGGAAGAAAATATAATTCAAAATTGAAAATTCTTTTACATTGTTACGTTTTCACATCATAGAATTCTACTTCTAGGGTATTCGACTTGATGAGATGATCATAGTCTGACTAACATCCCTTAAAGATTCTATAAAGTCAGAGTAGGTATCGGGAGAATTGCTTACTTGAAACAGACGTAAAATTCAAACTTAATTACGTTGATATGACTTATTTCACATTTCTCTATCTTAACGATCTTGTTAATAATTTTTGGAGTAATATCTTACTTTCTTTTTTAATTTGTATTTGACCATGCATTGTGGTTTGGTAAATTTCTCTTTCTCTTTCTTCAATTTCAATACTAAGAAATTTAATATTATTTAAATTCATTGAATATAATAATGGCAGATCAGTCTTATTCCATCAAGGAGGAGACAGATTCGTTAGGAAGGCAAAAATAAATAGTGTATTTCGAAATATGCCATATTTATCTTGGTAACCCACTAAGTTTGGATCTGAACTATAAGGACACATGCTTATCAAAATATCTGAAGATGCTGTGACACTTCGATGGATGATTTCATCCTCCTTCTCTTCTAACAACATTTCGTATTTCTATCAAATGGGAATAACAGCTTTCAAATTTGTCCAAAGGGCTAATTAACCTTAGTGAAATGGGTAGTTTTAGAGATTTACTGTTTACCTCGCTATCGATCTGCTAAGTTTCGTCTGATTTTCCTCGAGATTTTATTCCAGCACACTGCAAAGGAAACGTTGACAGGAAATGGCAATAATTCAATTTAATTTCGAAATTCGCTATTATTTGGCAACTGTGCTGTTTCGGTGTCCATAAAAGCTATCGTAATTAAAAGATTAAGTCGATTTTATTTTTAACTTTAAGTAATGATTACTACAAAGCCCCCAAACAACATGGAATTTAAATGTTTACCTTTGTTTTTGAAATTGTGGGCTAACCTCCGGATCAATAATGAATCATGGATCGAAAGTAGAAGAAAGTTGTGAGAGTATGGTGAAGGCTGATTCGTCGGTTTAAGCAATATATCAATTGTTAAACAATTAGAAACACCTCAAAAAAACGGGCATATCGTTAACTCCGTTATTTTTAGTTACTGCAGCTTATGGAAGGGCTCCTGTGACCTTTGAGAAACTTCCTTTCCGCCTAGACCACTGATATATTTAATAATAGATTATTGATATCTGCTAGTTTATAATTAAATATATAAAAAATTTCCTTTGAAAATTAAGGAACACAACAATTTATTACTAATACCCAAATAATATGGAATTTCCATTTTAATATTGATAAATCACTAATTATTTGAAAAGAATTAATGCTGATGAAACAAAAATAAGTCTACAAAGACATTAAGATTAAATTTTCCTAATAATTATCCTGATTTACCTCCTTGTTATACTTTTCATGTGAATTATTATATGGTCATTATTTTTACAAAACCAATAAGTTCATTTATTTTTGCAATTTCCGGAGACAAGATGTTGTTACTTCTTCCTTATAATATTTGAGATCCTTGAATCAGTTCAAAATGTCCAATTAATGAATCAGATAACTTAAAAGCTCTGTGTCCTCCGAGGTGAATAGCAAGCGAAGTTGTGAGATGGGTTATTAACTTAGGTCACAAATCGATTTAAGGTGATGCCAGTAAAATTTCCATTTCTTTAATTATGAAACCGATAAACGGGACCAAGAATTATTACTAAAGGAAATTAAACTATTAGATTGTATGCATTTTCATATAAATCGTTTGCTCACTTTGTTTGACCTACTAGGTTCAGCCTAGATTGCTTTTGATTGGCTTGAAAATAACGTGACGATTTTGCTCTTGTGTCATTCAAAAGGGGACGTTCGCATTCCCAACATTAATTGTATGTATTATTTTTCTATTATTCAAAACAATATAAAACTGTTACGATTTTAATAATCTGAAAACGCAAAATAGCAAAACAGATCATAAATAGGTGAAATAGAGAGTGATTTAAACAGTAGCTAATGGTACAATTAGGAATCTCATTTTATATGAACTGTGAAAGCATTTGGCTATTCAGCTTCTTATAAGGGGTATAATTCACTTTGCTTCAACGCTCAATTTTCATGATTGGGTTCCTGCTTTTCGAGTTGAATTTGTGCCTGCGATATTCAGGGATGGTTGATTAAATGAGTTTATTGAAATTTTTCACGCTACATTGATTCATTTCTTTCTCCTTATCACTTTCAGCAGGTAGATGAGATCATAAAAATATTTCAAACACAGCAGAGTTCATAAGAGATCATTCATGTTGAACTCTAATTTCGAAAAATTAGATGTAATAAGAGTTATCGATTAGTAATTCGATTTACTTGATTGCAATTTGCATTCCAGATATAAATGCAATTTTTTCCTGAGTGCTGTCATAATTATCGTGTAAGAAAGATTGATCAGCTGTGCTCACCTTTAAGGTAACATATAACCTGTTGGTCATTTCTAATTGATGTAAATCCAACTACAAAATAATGTTCAAGATGTGGACTGAGTATACCATGATTTTTTCCAGTTATAAACCTCGGGTTATTTCAAAAACGGTAGTGAAATCGTGATAAGAGAAACTTTAAGATAGCTTATTTCAATCAGGGTGATAAGGTGATCATCCAAAAGCATAAGCATAAAACTCTCTTTAAGCTATTATTCACTTAATTGCAATCCTTTGAATGCTTTACCGATAATGTATTCTGACCCCAATTTAAACATTATCATGTCGGAATTTCATCGAACGGTACAAAATTTTTTACCCTTCTTATCGATTCAAGTTAAGCGTTGACAAAGCATTTTTCTTTAAAGATTGAAAGATGTGGTAGTTAATTATGGCCCCACAATTAATGTCAAGTAAATTTTAGAATATTACTTTCTTACTTAATTGGGAAATCCATAAGAATATGACATCTGAGTTACAAATAATATAAAAAATTGATAAAACTTAAGCTTTCCACTGCATAACTAATAATAACTTAATTTACAAGTACATTCACAAATTGATACAAAGAATATCGTTGTTCCTTGCCAAAGTCATGAAAATATAATGATTATAAGCAATTGGGACTCCTAAATATTAAAAATATGCTGGTGTGCGTTCTACTATGAACAACCTTAGGATGAACGTGGAGAAAGATTAAAAGTGAAATAGAGAACTAATAAAATATGAATAATCACCAAGTCAAGGTCACAATATGTTTCGACAATTGGAAGTCGCCTTAAACTTATTTCTTATTATTTTCTCTTGAGCCGCAATAAAAATTGATAAAGTATTACGAGTGCTGATATCATTCAATATCGGTGCCCAAAATATTGGCTGTAATTCTTATTTTGATTTGTGGCGATTGATTCATATGTTCCCAGCCATTCATTAACATTCATCGAAATCATCAAATATAGTTTACTTCTTTGTAGACAAAGAGCGAGTTGATCGAATTTCTCATCATCGGTCACCTTCCATCATCAATTATTAGTCTCCGCTTCCGCCTTATAAACGCAGATCTTGACAGGTAACAAGAATCGGAGTATCCATCTGCTAACCCTGTGCAATCCTAGCTTTGTAAAAGGAAAGGAATTTGTCTCCAAGTCCTAGATTACGTTAGTTTAAATAAAATTCACAAAACTTTCTTGTTAAAAACAGCTCGAAACCGTCCCTTTTACTGATCAATTGATTTGGCATCATTGTGACTTCTTTATATGACACGGGCAGTTCCTCTCCCTGTGGGATGACAGACAGCTTTCTAGTCTACATCACTTACAGGAGGAATCGACAGTCATAACATGCTACATTTTAATGAAAGAGAATAAAGACTGGAACATGAGTTCATAAATCGAATTGTGTTATCAGTTGATTCATCGTGAGTCAATGCGGGTAGTTGGTCATTCCCTTATTATCAGTTTTGTTTTCTTGATCCGTACACTATTAATATTCGTTATCTAAAACTACTAACCTTTATATCGCTTTTGTTGTGTGTGCTCTACTTATCTAGCGAATCAATATACAATGACAATTTCTGCTTGTCATAGCTAATTAGATAGATAGACAGTGTTAATAAACCCAACAGTTATAACATTTTGACTCCCACCTTGTATTTAATGCTCTCGTTTAAAAAAATCAAGTAATAGTGCTTAAATTGCTCACTTTTGTCTTACTCTTTGGGCTGAGGTTTTCACTTACCAATAAACTTAAAATCAAGAGCGAAGTCTAGGCTTAGTCTTCTCTTCAACCTCCTGCCGTTAATCGGTGCCTCAGTTACTTTACTGAAGCACTGTACCGAGGAGGGATGAGAAATTATCGTGGCCGTAAATATGCTTTCATTTAACTGGCGTTTCCGACCTCTACCCTCCCCCTTACACCATATAGTAAGATTGACCTCCCAGGTACGTCGGTATTAATCCGCTGATGCTCCTGTTAGTATGCGTGAATTGGCGCATTTTTCTAGGGAAATTTGTTTCTTGAACATGAACAAGATCGATAACTTGTGGTGTATGCGCTGAAAATAAATTAAATAGCTTCTGGAAATCAGCGGAATCTTATAAATGTACGAGAGCTTTCAAAGTAGTTACAGCTAGCATAAGTTTCCAAAGAAGTCTCTACCTTAGACTTACTCAAAAAAATACTTTACAAGTCACATTTGACAACGGAAGTATAGTTTTCTATCGAAAGCACATGTTGACTCGAGTGTCTATGCTATTCTAATTGTCCTGCGACTTATAATTGGTTGTTCGTCAGATTAACAAAGGACATAAAACAGTCGAATTCAGTTGACGTCTTACTTCTTTAAAGCACTGAGTCTGGAAGAGTCACTAAGCCCAAGGCCATCATTTCGACTTCATGCGGCAATCATCTCCCGTCTCATTAAAGATATATAATTTTAAATGTTTAAGAAAAAGCTATTTCTATGACCCCCCTCTATATATATCATGGGACATTCCTATCACTGCAAGAGAAATGGCATCTTTTTAGTCTGTGTCAATTAATTAGAAAATCAATAGCCTGAAAAGGGATTCCATAGGCACTCCATAATGTTTTCTTTTGGCAAGAGAGAATTAAGATCGAGATCAAGCCAGCCAAATGCCTTCATTTCTTGATTTTCAATCGACACGCTTTTAATATTTGTCATCTCAACTCAGTCACCTATATGTCGCTTTCTATTTGTTTTAATCTGCCAGTCAGTGAATGCGCTGTCTAACTAACCAATTATTAATCATTTGGTGGACCCGCTCTTCAATTCTTATCGGTTAAGATAAACTTGATAGATTGACACAATTAATAAACCTCACAATTATGAGATTCCTGATTCCCTATTATTATTCCATATCACCATTCAGTAAGCCCAAAGTAGAACATGCTCAAGCAGTTAGCTACAACTATCCTCAGTAGGTTAGAGTTTGTGTTTATCTACAAACCTTAAATTAAATCTACTTCTAGGATCTGGTCTACGCACACTGTACTCTTCAGCCATGTGGTTGTATTGAGTGATACAGTATCCCAGTAATTTCTACTAAAGTACTGTACTGAGGAGGGGTGCGAAGATTGTATGACTATTGGTAAATGGTAAATACGATCGATAAGAAAATTCATCTTCCCCGAAATCTGCTGAATTTTATAGCTGTATGCAAGCTAAGTATAGTTTTAGCTAGCAGAAGCCTCCTTTCTTATACTTCCTAATAAAAGTAATTTTAAAAAGTCAGTTTCGACAAAGGGATACCTCTGAAATGCTGCCCTTTTACTACAGTATTGTGATCTCAGCATTTTGAAGTTCATATCTTAATCCTAAGTACTATTAAATATTGTATTGCGTGGTTTAGTTAGTAAATGCAACGGTTTACCAAATATTGATTTCCTGATGCAACTTAAATAGGATACATATTTTAATTCAAATTCAATTTCAACCAAGGCCAATTCAGTAAAAATTGGTTGCGAAGACACAAGTCTATCGAGAACAACTTAATATTGAACAAAAATAAATGATTGCCGAAAGAAGGCTAAGAGAGAGAGAGATAAAGGAGCGGTGGCATTGGGAAAATGGAAGAACACACTTAGAAGCACTTGCGGTGGACAATACCAGGTCCAGATTCGTCGTACTCCTGCTTCGAAATCCACATTTGTTGGAAAGTGGAGAGAGAAGCCAAGATGGAACCACCGATCCAAACAGAGTATTTACGCTCAGGAGGTGCGACAATCTTGATCTTCATGGTGCTTGGAGCAAGAGAAGTGATCTCCTTCTGCATGCGGTCAGCAATGCCTGGGTACATGGTGGTACCACCAGAGAGGACAGTGTTGGCATACAAGTCCTTACGGATGTCGACATCGCACTTCATGATAGCATTAAAGGTAGATTCATGAATACCAGCAGATTCCATACCCAAGAAGCTGGGTTGGAAGAGGGATTCAGGGCAACGGAAACGCTCGTTACCAATGGTGATCACCTGACCGTCGGGAAGTTCATAAGACTTTTCGAGGGAAGAGCTAGAAGCCGCGGTAGCCATCTCCTGCTCAAAGTCGAGGGCAACATAGCAGAGCTTCTCTTTGATATCACGGACAATTTCTCTTTCAGCTGTGGTGGTGAATGAGTAACCACGTTCAGTCAAGATCTTCATGAGATAGTCAGTCAAATCACGACCGGCCAAGTCAAGACGAAGGATAGCATGAGGAAGAGCATAACCTTCATAGATGGGAACAGAGTGAGTGACACCATCACCAGAGTCCAAGACAATACCAGTGGTACGACCGGAGGCATAGAGGGACAACACAGCCTGGATACCGACATACATAGCCGGGGTGTTGAAGGTCTCGAACATGATTTGGGTCATCTTTTCACGGTTAGCTTTAGGGTTGAGCGGGGCTTCAGTGAGCAGAACTGGATGCTCTTCAGGAGCAACACGAAGTTCGTTATAGAAGGTATGATGCCAGATCTTCTCCATATCATCCCAGTTGGTCACAATGCCGTGTTCAATAGGGTATTTGAGGGTAAGAATACCTCTCTTTGACTGAGCTTCATCTCCGACGTAGCTGTCCTTTTGACCCATACCAACCATGACACCCTAAACGAGGCGTAAAATGATAAAATGACAATTAGTTTAGGAACCCTCTCCCTTCAGTCTCGCATGAGAATGGCCTAGATAAGCATCGTCCTTCAAACCCTAGCTTTCATTGTGTTTAAAAGGTATTGTCTTAGAAGCATATTAAGCCAAGAAAGAGACTTGCACGCAAGAAAGAAGATAAGAATCTCTCTTCTCACTTCCCTATTCAACAGTTCTCTATTAAGCGCAGTTTTATAATCTTATTTATTTTCCGGAATACCGTAAGAAAATTAAAGAAATGTAAGTGGTAACTAACCTGGTGACGAGGGCGACCAACAATTGAGGGGAAAACGGCACGAGGAGCATCGTCTCCAGCAAAACCGGCCTTGCACATACCGGAACCATTGTCTACAACAAGAGCCTGAACTTCTTCATCACCCATTGTGTTTGGTTGTCGTTAAAGTTAGTGAAAAGGCACGGAGATAAAACAGTAAGAAAACGCTAAGAGCGGATTGCCGATTTTGTTCCATGCATGCACGGTATATATACCTCCTGCCCAGTGTCTATATTTGGTGGTGCACTGGTGTGCGTTACTGGGGATTGGTTGCCCGTTGGCATAGGAGAAGGACGCGAATCTCCTTTTATGGCGATGTGCAGGCAGACTGTGCGAACGTGTGTATCCGTTTCGGCTGTATTCAAGATTGACTAGGGGATTGCCCTCAGTTGTCCCATCAAATTTGCCCATATGTGGATGTGAATGGGAAAATACTTCTATTAACCCTATCTCCTCCATTTTAGAAAATGTATTTAACTTTTTTGATGGATATGCTAGCTTAGTGATTTAGAAT
Organism: Hymenolepis diminuta; assembly: GCA_900708905.1. Taxonomy (NCBI): domain Eukaryota; kingdom Metazoa; phylum Platyhelminthes; class Cestoda; order Cyclophyllidea; family Hymenolepididae; genus Hymenolepis; species Hymenolepis diminuta. The sequence goes on from CAADRB010000018.1 coordinate 1,871,757, forward strand.
ATTTTGGTAGATTTAATCTATAAACTAATAGAAATGGTAGATTGATGACCAACTTGCCAGTTTGGAATTCCCTCAAATTATCTGGTGCATTTACATAAGCTTAGCTACACTAGAAACTCTCATGGAAGTCGATGTTTGATTCAAGTTTGTTCTGACTTCCTATTCCTTGCTTGTTGGTAGCCGTTCATCTTTCAAATAGATATTGCAGATCAAAACTCTCAGTTTTTGTAAGATAATATGCAAATTTTTAAACCACTTCTTTACCATGTGTTTGTTACAGCTCACTGAGACTAACGGCTAACTCGGACAACCACAGTATCAATGATCCAAAAGGGTGAGTCGAGGGTAAAGCAGAATTTAGCAAACAGCATCAATTACAAATTGAAAGAGAGAGGGAGAGCATGAGAGAGAAAGTGGAAAAAGAGAGGAAGTAGAATAGGACGAGGAACGAGGGAGAGCTCTAGAATCGAGCATCTGAACCATCAGTCTTGTAATCTGCGTATCGTTAGACTTTACAGTTGAAATCATGTAAAGAAGGGTAGCATCATGGAGACTCCTTTGTGAGAAACTCCCGCCCATTTTAATAAATAGACTTAAAAAGTGTGTCAGGCCACTACCTTCACTGATGTCCCCGAGTGGACATCGAACCCATAGACTAACATGTTAAACTCTGTGCCTCTAACATCGATTTTCTATAACTTTCAAATAGGTAGGAAATGATTTTTAAGTATAAGTACGTGAAGGCTAAGGTTTTGTATTGAGTGGAATTTGGAATAGTACCGATAACTCTTAAAACTAAGCCTAAAAGACCTTAGAACGCTAAATATCCCAAGAAAAAATTACCTCAGGATAGGAGATACTGACCTTTACTTGAACTCTAATCCAATAGTTACTTTACATTAATATAATTCATCGATTCTCTCAGTCCTGCATCCTTAAATACAGACATTGAGAGATCTGTTTTACTGATTGCATGGGCATTTGATAAAGGAGTGAGAAATCTTGAACTAAATGGGCGTCAATGCTCGTATAAATTTTAGAATAAAGTTAGCTGACAATACTTTTTGGGAAGACGGCTGCTAGACACATCTTATCAGACAAATTCTCGCAGCTAAGACAAAGGCGGCATCTTTACTAATCATGTGGTAGCTGACTGATGAGTCAGTCTCAGGTACACGAGACCTGCCCACCTGCGTATTTTAAAGCAGCACACAATGCTGATATGTTACGCTTATTTCCAAAAGAGACTAGGGCATTGAATATGGTTGTCTACCGATCGAATCATCTAATCATTTAGAAATACATTTATTCCATGTTCATCCATAATCTTACTTGCACCTTAGAGGTGACCTTGGAGTACTTTTGTGCTTTGAATACTTCACTCCCAGTAGCACTACAAGTAAAAATGAAAATATTTGTAATCCTTAGTTCCAAAGACCATATTCAATGAAAATTTATCCCTTCAATTCATAAGAGCAGCCTTGAGTTTGGAATAATTTGATGAAAGCACACATCTGTTTGCTTAAAGCTCTAGAAGGACGATCTCATCGACAATTTCCTCTTTACAAGTTTATTGTATCCGATGAGGAAATATTAAGCTAAAAGAGTTTACGACTGCTTGAATGGTGGTCAATACTGCTATTAATAATGCTAAGCCAATATATAATCCTGGTCTTTTGGCTATTAGAAGAAAAAATCTCGCTAACTTATATCAACAAACTTTCCTAACTCTAAAGATGGAAGTGCTACCACACCCAAACTTCCGGATAATGCTTTCTTCTACAATCAGGTGGATTTGAATATGATACTGAAATACGAGATTAAGAAATGCAGATGAATACCAGCCTTCACTCTCGAAAACCAACATCAACCAATATATTCACTCACCTCGAAATATAAACCCTAAATGCTTACTTCAAAAAATTGCAAGGAATAAAGTTCTTTGGTCAAAGAGATCTTAATGTCTACTTGACCCAATTTGGATCTTAGATCTAAGAGTGAAAACCTCCAGTTTACCCTTCTCCTCTCCTCAGTAAATATTATATTGTAAGCTGTATACCCCTTGCCTAAATTATATTTTTGGTATGGATTTTAGCAGATGGATTGAGAATAACTTACACTAAGATGTAAAAGTTTCAGTACATCGGACGGTTCTGACAAATGCAGTGATTGTGGTGACCTTATTAGAAATAATGAAAAGAATTTTTTAGTCGAGATAATCTCAATAAGTTCTCCGGCTAGTCCAAACTATATACCAGGCCATACGTTTCAGTCCTTGATTTGGTTTCAGAGTAACAAACATTAATCCGAACATATCACTCTTGAAACTTAGTGTTTTTTTCTAATTGAATGACTCCTGAATAAAGGATACGGGATAAACCGTTTGGCCGAATGGGAAGAAATTACCATAGATGGCAATAACTTGGCAAAGGGCAAACCCCTTTTGAAAGTGTGTAACACTATGAACAGCACTTCATGCTGCCTACTTGTTATAGAAATACCTTTTCGCTATTTTATCCCACTTCACTGCACGTCCTTAATTCATAGTTCATATGATTGACAAAAAACGCTTTGTTAATATTTGTTTTAAAAAACGTCCTTCAATATTCGATTTAACGAAGGGTAAAGAAAGTAAAATACGAAGAAATCGTTCATGAAAAACAGAGATCGCACTGTAGCTCTTTGTTTTTTCCAACTTCTGGATACCTGAGACCTTCAAGAAGATTGGTTTCATGAACGAAAGTTTGAAATCACTTGAAGTTTCATTTGGATATATTTCACAAACCGATCTACTTGTTTGATCCTGGAAGAAAACTTACATCTCATATTGCTCTTGTCCTCATTACTTGAGATCACTCGAGCTAGTATAAGCTTAAATTTTTCGTCTTTGTTACTAAATACAAATGTGTAACTTAGCAGAGCTTACTGAAAGTGGACATAAAATTATTAATACTTGTAATAACTGCATTATTACTCACGAAAATTACAATATGTAGTCAACGAAAGCTGCAGTAAACTAGTTCAATAAAGAGTGAATATGAGGATATCGAGTAGAATGTGACTTCTGAATCCTAATTACTGGCCACTGCTACATGTTCTAATGTCGCGTGGTTCAAATTTTTGGATTTTTTCTAGAGTGAATTCTGAGTGCAACATCCAAAGCCAGTGGATTAATTCCACAGTTTTTACTCTTATGGCTTATATGTCAGCAAAATCGGTAGCATGATTATTAGTAATAAAGTATCGCTATGTAGCTGCGAAGATGAAAACAATATCACCAAACAGTCTTTAAAGGGGTTGTAGTTAGAAATATGCGCTGCATTATACTCTCGTGCAGATTAGAATTATAATATGAAATAGATAACCCAATAAATCATTATTCCCTTTGTTTGACCGTGCTCGTCTTTCTCCGCTCCAATTTTTCTGCGAATTTCCATTGGCCGCTTCTTTTAATAAGATTCACGATAAAAATTTATTAGACTGATCAGATTTTAGAAAGGTCTGAGATTTTTTACCTTTATTCAAAGCAGTCATTTTAGATTAACAGTATCACCACTGTCTATCATGTCAAAGTGATTTCGTTACCTTTTCAGTTATTGGATACTTCATAAATCGACATTGCCTTAAAATATTTCACCTGTTTTTTAATGTTTTATTGATTGACCTCTAAATGTATCTGTTATAGCAGTGAAGAGATCTGAGCTAACTGCAATTTTTACCTTAACGCAAACATTCCTATTAAAGCTCAGATTCTTTATTTATTCTTCACTTTTGCACTCCTCTCCGAGGATTCAATCACCGCGATTGCCCTCTCAAGTTATTGTGTTGTAGGACTAGGTATTTATTCTATTTCTTATATTTAGTATTTTTATTCCTATTTCTGTTCCTTGGATTATGCTATGGTAAGCTTCGCATATTCAGGTATCCACTTATTCTCCTAAAATAGCATATTCGATAAACACAACTGAAAGTTTAAAAGTTTCGCTTTTATTGACCTCCTAATTTACACATTTTCCTTCTGTAATTATGCATTTCACTCTATATCTAGGCCCATTTATAATAATCGCCCGTCTTTAAGCAATCTCAAAGTTGTTGAAGATAAAAAGGACCACTAGGTCCTTCCCGGAAAGAAAGGATGTCAGCGTTCTCTTTTTTCAAGTTAGAAAATGACAGTGTGATTTTGTTTGCACTTCGCATTCGCAGAGGAAAAAAATATCTAACTTATTTTAAATGTCTGAAATGGATACGCTGTAGTTTTGATAATAAAATCGCCCTCCAAAAGATTAATGATGAAATGCAATTATTTTCTTCCACTCCTGCTTCATTCAAATTATAAATGGAATATTATATATACATTCTTTCAAATTTTGAAAAGTAAAACGAGAGTCGTTCTTTCACTAAAATCCCCACTCTAACAGTCACCTATCTCGACCGATTATCAATATTTTTTCAAAAAATATTAACTTTACCTACTGATTTTCTCATATTTCCTAGGCCATTTTCGGAATGGACTAATTTCATCTCAAGAACTGCCTTTTACTTGTCAGAAAGTAGGGAAATGGACATTTATAAGGCCGACAGTAGCACACATCATTCCCATGTCATTCAAGGAAAATAGAGGAATAGAAACCCTGGGAGTCGCATTATACCCATTTCGGCCATTTAGAAAAAGATACTTTCAAAGCGGTACTGTAACCGTCCCTCCTTTTTTAAATATATCACTTTAAGTGGGTTGGTTTACGATATCTGCCAACGCTGCTTATCCTACCTGTACCCTCTCCGCCTTCTTTTACCATTTTCCAATTTCCGTTGGCAATATTCACCTGCCATTTATTCATCATTGAACATTCTAACAGATTTTAAGATTTCGAAGTGCTAGTATTGCGATTTGTAAATGGAATTAATTAATTTCACATTAAATTTGAGGTTAAAGCGGCGATGATGGCTTAAGCAAGACAGCTGTTAAGGTTGGAAATAGAGTGAAGGTGAGGAGGTTTATTTTGTTAATTCCTTTCATTTTAGGGTCGAAATGACATATAAATAAATCAGTGAGAGATTGAGAAAAAACTTGCCACACCATTTGAGGAGATATGGGCATTCTGTTTCAATTTTAAATTAGGTGTTTTTCTTCGACAGACAAGATGAATAATGGCGGTTAACATGCAAGACTGCTCTGTTAGCGAACAGGAAATAAACATCCAACGGTACATATTAAATCTCACTATTGGACAATAAGAGATAGTAAAATGTGAGATAGTTAGAAAGATGACTCCAGAAATCATGGAAATGTGTTGGAAAACGCATTCTTCAAGAATCCTTGAAGGTTTTCGAAGAGTTCGTACTTTAAAATGCCCAAAAAATCATGTTCTCTCAGCATTAACACGGGTTTTAACAGTAAAGGTGGTTCAATCATGTCAGAGGTTATAAAATGGAGACCCATCGGTATGCATTAAGGGGCTGAAATTCCTGACTGGTAATATATGTAGACCTGGCTACTAGAAGGATATCAGAAATCCAGTTTTATTTCAGAGAGGATTCAAAATTATTTTTTTTTCTAGTCAAGATAAACGTTGGTAACTGTAAGCAATTATTATTATGAATTATTACTTTTAAGTGCTATTGCCTTTATCAGAGCAAAGAAATATTACACATTTTAATCATGGCAAAACACCTGAATAAGGGGAACCACAAAGCGGTCCGATAAAGTATTAAATGGGTACAATGATATTTAGATAATTAAGTCAGAGCACCATAATTCTTACATTCTTTGAATTATGAAGCATTGAATTATTCCTATTCTCATAAGAAGAAGAGTTTACTTTGTGGTATATTATGTTCAGTCTTCATCGTTATACTTCTACGTTCGTGGATGAGATTATGCCCACGAATTTGTTGTTTGGGTAAATTAATTTTGTTAATCATGTCACCTAGATATATTTGCATTTTTTACCGCCAAAAGCAGATTGATGATGTATTTTTTGCAATTTTGCAGTGAAAACTTTTAGAACAGACTGCTAACATATTGCGAATTTCTATCCCCGAATCCGAAATCTCATTAACCTAATTCATCTCCAAGATAATTACTAATTTCCAATTTCTTGAATGAATTATCTTATTTCTGATCTTTAATGTTTCGGTATGCTAGACTGTAGCGTGTAGCATCGGTGACGCATTGGTCACCCTGCTTGTCTGCCACGTCAGAGGTCACGAATTTGATTTCTATCAGTCGATGAGTGGAGTCGTCAGCCGCACTAATTAAGTCTGGCTGATTTAGAGGGTGGTTGAATTCTAGTTTCTTACTCGGAGGCTCCATGATGCTACTCTATACCTCCTAAATAGGCTTGGGGATTTTTACATTAACAAACCCAACTCAGCATTAATATTACATGAATATTGACAATGCGCCTCCTTTTATTAATACAGTTTTAGGATACTTAGAGACTTTCTTATCATAAAACACTTGTAAAATTACCATTGGTGGTGAATGGAGCTGATTCTTTACTGCGTTAAGAAATACGGATCTTAGGCCAATCAGTAATCAATGAGCACTTGCGAAGCGACTCAAGGAGGCCAATTAATGATGTGCGTGCGTACGCGCGAACGTCTTAAGAAGTATGCGCGGGGTAGTACGGACGCACTCAAGTTAGACGCGTGTACGTATTTCTTGGGTGGGAGAGGAATTTGTTGATTCGTGTTCTTGTCGTGTTATTCTCAACTCAACAACTCGCTTACTGCGCTCTGCGAGCCAATCAAATAATTGATTTCTGTTATATTGCCGAAATTGGCATTTTAAGTGGGAATTCCATGCTATTGATTGTGATAATTATACCTAAGTCCTTTATATTATAACCAGATGTAAGTGAATGGAATTTAACAGCATTCCTGGCATACTTATAATCTCACCGAATTTTGATAATCCGAAAAATTGAACATTTCGGGTTCAATTTTCGACTTGTCATCTTTCCGATTAATATGAATGCAAGATGACATTAAAACTTGTATCATCTTACTATCTACCTTCAGAGAAACATTTAGTCTACGTATACTGATAAGCGGTTCTGTATCCCTAAAGATGAAAGGCGTACTACTACCTAGTCCTTTTGACTTGGTTTAATCAGGTGTAAGATTTTCTGATGCAGTCAGACGAAATAAAAGTGAATGAGAATAAAAGATCTAAAAAATCCCTCATGAAAATCAGGATCTGCTGCATTTCCTCCTAATTGCCTCAAAGGTTACGCTCCAATCAGACGCTCCCAAAATGTCTGGAATGAAATCTTTAAAGACAAAGGGCCTCTAATTGCTATGAAGAGCTATGGAGAGGCTGAAATCCCCCAAACCGCGTTTTTGTTCTCCTTGATAAATATTATTTTAAAATCGATGTTTAATGGGACTACTTACGCTGGCATCTGCATACATATGCATTTTGTTTTACTTCTGCTAAACCTTAAATAATGAAAATGTTAAATTAGATTTTGCATGAGACCAGTCTGGTTAGTGGAGATGGAATGGAATGGCTTGAGCGACTGAATGAACCGGAAGTACTTGAAGGAAGGGCGATGAATTTCCATTCAGTGTGAATGCTAGGTCTTGATAAACAAGATCTGTCAGAAGGACAGATGCATTTAAAAGATACTAACTTGACAATCTATCTCTAGGTTAAAATATATGTCAAATGAGGCCATCAGGAGTTAATTGCTTTATCTTTTGAGGTTACAATAGTCTCCCCTGAACCGTGAATTATATTAGTCTTCTAATTTCAGTTGTTAGTCGAAAAAATTTATATTCATTTAAGGGAAATGAAATCTCTTTATTTTCACTGGCATTTTCCCAAGGAAAGTTGGAGTTCACAAGATCGATTTACACCCATTAACTTCAATGACAATAATGTTGACTGGGTCACCTGCCGGGTGTGAGGTCAGGAGGTAAGCTTACATTAACGCGAAGGGCCAAACCCACTTGTTAAACGTAGTCAAGGGGAGGAGTGACAAAATACGAGTTTCACAGTAGTAAGACTTTTAGTGACCAAATCTACTGAATTTTCATAAAATCGAAATTTATTTCCTAGATCCTCAATATTTGTCCTCAGAATCTAATTATCTCGACCCAAAGGCTGTTCCTCTTCATTGCCAATCTCTGCTGTATACTCAAACCCTCCTGCTGAATTATCGTGAGACCTTAAGTGATTTATTGTAAGGCTATTAAGGCACTTAATTAGCCCTGCAGTAGTCGTTACTAAGTCTCAGTTTCTCGCATTCAGCAGTGTCCTGAAAATTTCCTTCCAACAGGACACTGCATCTCCCTTTGGTCTGTTCTTCCCTCCTAGAAGATTTCTCTTAATAAAACTGTTGATCACGACTGTCTTCTCCCTCAACCCTTTTATCGCAGTGAAGATTAACAGAACATAGATGGTAACACATGGGCTGAAAAGTCCCGGGCCTAATACAGAGCAACGCAATCATTCCAGCTCCGCTCTAACATTTCAATACCACTTTTGTAGAACGGTTTATCTTTTGCCTCAAAATAGGTCTCAGTTACAGCGATAATCTCTTCATTTGTGCGAAATTTCTTACTGGCGAGCATTTTCTTCAGGTTTGCAAACAGCCAGTAGTCGCTGGGAGCCAAATCTGGCGAATACGGTGGATGCGGGAGCAATTCGAAGTTCAATTCATGTA
>CAADRB010000018.1:1881177-1898547 GCA_900708905.1 Hymenolepis diminuta
ATGGAGCGGAGTCCCCATAACACTTTTCAAGCCATTGCTTCGCTTGAACGCTATTTTTTCCCATCAAGAAGCAGTGTAAAATTAAAACACGAAATTGTTTTGATCCATTGTCCTGAAAATAACAAAAGTAGCGTCACTCTTAGCACAATAACTCACAAACTAATGGATGAAATATCATGAAATTTTAACAGCTGTCTTTTGAAGGTTAGTATTAACTGAAAAAAAATGACTGCAATAAAACTAGCACCATCTATGTGTTAGACCCGGGACTTTTCAGCCCATGTGTTATGACCCGGCGAATAGCTAGGGACCAAAATAAGACTCTTAGATGGAACTACTCATGTGAAGACTTGATACTTTCTATCTATCAATCCAAGTTAGTGAGCTACTCTCAAATTTGTGAATTATTACTTTGTTAGACCTTAAAATGTAGCCCGAAATCACAAGTGAGTTTTAATTGCAATCCTGGCGTGAGATACTTCAGCCAGATCAATTTGGCTGCCTAGATTATATTGAGAGCGAGAGAGAGAGAGGAGAGAAGTAGAGAGCGAGAGAGAGCTTTAGAATGAGGGCGAGAGTGGCGTCTTTTAATTACGACTTTAACTGCGCAACTTTATCTCGTTCTCACGCAGAAATGAGTATACACGCACGGGCGCACGAGCTCAGATGGAGTATGAGAGAAAATGAAATAAAAGACTGGAGGGGGACTGACGCTGCTTATGCTGAGAGGAGATTTATGTCTATTAAGTTGAGGGAATGTGGCACTCACCTCTTTCCCCTCCCTCTACAGGTTCTCAGCCTTCTGGCATCACGCAATATGATTGCGATTAAGATACAATCTCTCTCTTGAATTTACCCCTCCTTCAAATAATTGAGCACATCATTAAGCCAATAAAAGGTAATAGATGAGACAGGTTTTCAGATCACTTAAGAAGGCATTAGAGGTGTTAATTATGTGCTGACTGTACGTGAATAAGTGTCGAATATTAAAGAAAGATTTATGTAGACTTCATGATCAAGCTCCATGGTTTTAGTGGCTGGAGTTGGGTTTCTGAACAGGTTAGATATTACAGTCATTGTTGTTCAATATTTACTAGAATATTGCAATTGAAATGTATTTTATTAATCATTTTTGTTATTTATGTTGGAAATTGCTAGAACGTAAACGATTATGATCTCAACAAGACAGCTAATTGTCTAAAGTTAACAGGACAGTACGAAGTACTGAAACCGATCGTTTGACTGCAAAGATGGTGACGGATAGAGAGTAGCATCCTCAAATTGATACAAAGTCTACTAAGTTCTCTCATTGCAGACCTCAGGATCGCAGATTCTAACAGGATTTCATGAACAATTTTTAGAGACTATTGTATACTTCTAATTTCAATAAAACTTCAAGTTATATGTCTTGCTCTCATACTCTATTCACAATACGATCAGTAATATTGCAATAGCCCGATCTTACGGATTATATCAAATCCCGAAGTAGAGATTCTCAATTTAGGGAGACACCAAAATATCTGCCTTTATCTATGTTGACCTGAGAGGAATCTCCTCTTAATGAACAGAAAGCATTGTATTTCTATAAGCTACGGTGTCCTGATCTGCTGACGTAAGCTTATTTAGATTACATTTCATGATTATTAGTCGTCCTGCTTTGTGCTTTTGACCTTATTTAATTTATCTCTAAATGATAACATGGGTGATCTGAATTTCACTATTAAAATCAGTTCATTCCAGTACAATGACTTCTCTCTCATTTCTATTACTATGACTGCTTACTTCTACTACAAACTAAACCATGAAGCTTAAAGATATAATAAAAGGACTGGAAGTGAATTTGGGGTTTATACCAAATGCATTTACATCAAAAATATTGACTGAATAGATGACGTGAAGAATAAATGCAGATCTCCATTAATTGAGCGATTAATCAAATAATTTGTTGCTTGCGCCTTGCGTTGAGAGGTATCAAATTAATTGAATTTCTGGTTTGTAGAGTAAATAACTAACCTGTTTTCTTTGACTTAGATATTTGACCTCAGATCGCTGACATGATGATATGCTTATCTCCTTATATTCTCTTTCATTTATTAAATTAGGTGTATTGATATTTTACTGACCTTCACCCGAGTGAAGGTCAGTACATACTGAGCCTTGATAAGTTAAAAATTTTAGCTCTCAGCTCTGCTTTGTTAAGCTTAAGTGAACTGCATAATTTCCAGAGAGATCATTTCCCTTTCTCAGCTAACATAGGGAAATAGCCGGCCAATGGGCATCGAATATCGTAGATAAGCTTTGGCTCAGTAATTCAGGGGACAAATCATGTAATGTGAACTTTGAAAAGTTAACGAATTCAACGATCAAATGAAGTAAGACTCTTCGATAGCCTGACTTTACTCTCAGTTTCTTTTCCATTTCCTCCCTAAAAAATTTAGAGAACTCATAACAATGTGAACTTACAGTTTCCCCCCAAAGATGAGATTTGTGGATTTTTTGCAATGGTGCAGTATAATATGGTGATTTATAGTAATTTCTCCACTATCTTATTATGATATTTAGAGGATTCTTCGTTCTCTCAATAGGCTAATTCGCCCTTTCTATTCATTCAAAAAATAGCGGGCGAATGAGCAGATAAGAGGAAAAGCAAGACAAATACTTGATATTTCTAAGCTACAGATAACTCGCTATTCTATCCCTCCTCCATCCTCACTTTATTTGTCATCTATTCTTTCTCTGCTACCAACCCCTAACTCCTTCACTCTTTATTTCTCATGATATGCCTTAGCCGCAACGTGCGCGCTCTCTATCAGACGCAAGTTGAAGATTATGCTTGCGTGCTAGACTCGTGAACAATTGGTTGGAAAACAATAATATCTTGTCTCATCTCCCCTCCCTAAACTCAAATCCAGGTATTCTTGCTTCGCCATCTTCAGTAGACCGATAAAACATTCGAGCAGTGAGTCGTTAAAGGGAGTTGGAGGGGGTAGCGATCAAACCACATTTGTTCGAAGCGCGAGGAGGCACAGATACAATCTTGAATTTATTTCACCACGTGTCCCATTTTGACATCAGATAATATTGTCTCTCATGCTAACTTCGGGGTTGAGGAGGGGAGGAGGTTGCTCGAAGAACGCACAAGGTTGTTCAGGGGTGGGAGAGGGAGCTAAGCAAGCCTTACTGCTACCCAAAGGGACAAAAGACATAACAGTTTCGCCAAACTTGAGGCAGATAAACACACTGAGGTAAGATTCGTCCTTTACTCACGCACAGGGGTTTTAAAAGGGGACTGGCTGTCTCTTTTTATTCCTCCCCCTTTCTGACCCTCTTCTTTTGAGCCAAGGTGCGGGCGTTTGGGGATCAAAAGAAGACGCTTTAACTTCAAAGTGAAGATCTTGCAGGAGTGATAGGATTGATTGTGGTGTTGATGCTGATGATGAAGCATTGCTTTTCTGTGCTATTGAGAGAGACGGAGAATACAAAACTCCCTAAGGTAGCCAGATCTGATTTCCATCTCTTTAAACTACTTAAATACAAAATGATGAAAGATTTTCGGGGCGTTATATATTTAATAGATGAACTGCAGAGAAGGCGTTTTGCAATGAGTTGAAATATGAATTATGATCGTCTATCAATATCAATTAAATTCTTAAGAGTATGTGTTAGAAGAGTTTGAAAAACACCTTGCGCCATATCTCCAAGTCAGTAACATATCACTTCCACATTATCACCTCGATAGGTCATGATAAGGTCAACCAATATTCATGGAATTTTCCGCCGTCCGACGATACTTATTTGGCCATATCCTACTATAATAGTAAAAATATACATTTTTCTATCTAGACAAACAGATATATATAGCTACAATTGTGAAGATATAATATGGGGGAAGAATGGGGTGATTTATCCATACCATTCAAATAAACTGCTCCAAGTGCTCGGTCCATTCCTCCAAATTTAATCAAGAAACGTCTTGGGGTCACTAGACTTTTATTTTCCTCCTTTGGGTCTTAGTCAGTTGTAGTCTGGAGATACCAATTTTGAAACGGATCATATCTGTATCATTTTTAAAATGAAGTGGCACAAGGCTAGGAAATTTCCATTTATTAAACTAAGTTAAAGTGTCAAAACTTCGAATTCAAAATTTACCTGAACAGGAGATGAAACCTTTTAATAAGCTGTGTTTTTCAACATTTAGGTCCTATTGCATGAACCTAGAACAATTTAAAAGACCTTCAACAAGTTTTGATTATGGGAAGGCGTCTGAACAAGTGAAAGAGTCAAAGAAATGAGAGAAATGAAAATGAAATGAAAGTTTAGAAGCATCGAATTTTTCATTTTCTTTTTAGTGATCTGATTAGCATTTTGATGGCAAATTTTCCAAAGGAGTTTCTGAATTTGACCGTGAGTATTAAGCTGAGTTCACGTTCTCAACATATAGACCTTGTTGACGACTATGATTCATTTATTATCTTTTTATAACCCGAAGCAGGTAGGTGAAACTAGCAAATACTCGAAAGGAGTAGCGAATAATCGTATAAAATTTTATTCATGGATCAAAAGAAAGTCAGATATGGAGATGCATATCTTTAAATTTTACATCCAATGAAGTCAGAGGAAGCCAAAATTTGGAGATTTGGCCAACAATAAAAAGCTCGTTTCCATTGACAAACGCTTCATTTGACAGAACCTTCTTGATCCAAGATATGTTTAGAATATCTAGGTCAGTTGAATTATAATACCCCTTAATTCATATCGACTACGATAAGGATCGACTACGAAAAATGAAACCATTTTTCCTACCTTTTGGTGCTACCGGATGTGTACTTTTATACAATTATTTCAAATTTAAAGCTGCTCAGCATTGTGAAGAGAATATTTTTCATGGAATAAAATGCTCAGAATTAAATTAAAGCTGAAAAAAGAATGTCAAAATGCAGAAAATGTAATCATTAAAGCCTCGTAGAGCTCTCTCTTCAACGAAGTTTATGTATCCTATTGTCCAATTCGCATGTTCCATACATTTTTTAAAAAAATAGACTTGCTATTATTATTATTCGAATAAGTGGATCGTGTGACCAGTAGGTTTTAATTCCAAAGAGAAGAGGTGCAGGATTTTGGTCTATGGTATTCAGAATTCTTACTTATTTGCTATTCAACCAACGATAAAGGTAGTGTCACCATTGTTCGCTACCTTTGGAGATTTGGTGAATGTATGTTCCACTGCAATGTACACCACTTCAAAAAAGATAGACACTTAATGTCAAGACGTGACTATTTTAAAAAATTGTCTTTTGTAATAGTTCAACTTTATCTAAATTAATCTATAAATTCGACAAAATTATATCATATATTTAAAAGTCATAATAAAAGTGTTAACTGAGTCCTGTAATATGGGATAGGTATTGCTTCTGGTATAACCTAAGAGCAACGCAGTAAATGCAATGCATAGCAAACTGTCCTTATGGTGATCTTATAAGTATGATACGCCCTCCTAACTAACTTACAATTTTTAGCTACCCCATCCTTGTTATGACAAGGCTGCTAACTGCGAAACACCATATAAGAACGACTACCTTCTTAACCTTAGGAAGACAAAAATTAAGGCAAAGCTGCAAGGTTGACCATTCTTGATTAAAAATTGCCGGTTTCTGAGCAGTGAACATTGTAGACAAGCATATGCTACAATCCAGGGACGATTCTTAAAACTTGAACTTTAGAAAGTGAGCCGTCCATTTAGTAAATATTGTACAACCCGAACTCAAACAGCAAATGAAGTAGGACTCTTTAATTCCTTCACTTTGCTTTTTGTATCTTTTTGATCTTCTCCCCTTATTAATTGTTGGACTCTCCGTTATTCGATTCCAGTTGCCTTTTACAATTAAAAATTGTAACATTTTTTGTATTACTGTGGGTAATAATAAGCCCCTTAAATACATGTTTCATATTAAAACAAAGCCATTTTACCTTAATTTATAGAATAAAATCACCCTTTTGGGATAAAATGCTGCTTTAATGATCGAGTACCATTTCAAATATGTTCAAACTGTTTTTCTCTCCGTTCCCCTTTATTCCACGCTCTACGGCGGAGACGGTCTAGCGATGTGTTGTCATGATAGTCGTAGTAGTAGCTATTGTAGTTGGGACAAGAATGCAAAGACCAGTGGCACGAAACAGAGCGCTCATATATAAAGTTATGGGAGGGTTAGGGGGAGAGAGACAGGGAGTGGGTTGGAGGGAGGTAGTACAGAGAGAGAGAGAACATGCCTTTTGGATATTTCTTTACACGGGCAACCTCGGCTCATTGCGTGTTGTAGAGAGGGGGCTAGAGAGAGCGAGAATAATCCGTGGTACTGAAAGCATGCAGATATCATCTTTGGCTCGTTTGGCTCACTGAGCAAGGTAATCCGTCGGATCACGCTAACTGCCCACAGAACAAAGCGGGGGAGCAGTGAGAAGCAAGCTGTAAAAGGTCGAGCATAACATAATGACTATGGTTATTTATTATTTGGCTGTAAGAAATTTGCCATATTATATTGAAAACTACTCATTTGTATCAGCAAAGTATTCCTCTTTATGAAATAGAGGAATATCATGCAAGAGTGGCAGTAGGAAGAAGCCCAAAACGTGGATACTTGATGAAAAGAGACTCGTATAAGTTCCATCTAATACAATTGGACTAAAAAGTAAATTCTGGTGAAATATTACTTTGAAAATTATATTTTGCTTCAAACAATCTGCAGTAACAAAGTAGAAGAGATTCTACTTCTAATTTGAACAAATACTGTGGTCAGCAAATATTATTTGTTGTGTTTGTAACAGAAGTGGATGACCTAAAGGTATATGAGAGTGTGTACACCAAATGAGCACGACAATAAACTCCAGTAAATAATAATGTTAGAAGTGACCTTTGCTATGATAAACTTAAGTCAGTTCTTATCGTTACCTGAAAAATTTACCCAAGATGGTTTACCAACCGTCCATGTTAATAAGCTGGTCGATATGCTCTGAACCCCACAAATAAGAATTTACTCAAGACGCTGAGGATAAATCCTGAAGCTTGGGTATCAAGTTGAATTTTACTTCAAGTAGGAAAGTAGAAATAGAAACTCTCAATTAACGCACTAAGATGGTGTTTATTATTTCGGATAAGGTAAAATAAGAAGAATTATTTTCATTTAAATGTCAGCTTCCTTCAATGCTACCGAACTAATAGTTGAAAATATGGTATTTTAGATGAATTTCTGTTTCGTTTAATAATTAATAATAATATTATTATTATTAGCCATTAGAATTACAAAAATAGCGTGTAAATAAGGAGAACAGCAAAATGTCTAATAAAGTATAAAAAGAGGAAGTAGGCAATGAAAATCAGAGCTACATGGGTTTTAACTCATTTGAATTCCGAAGCATTGAGTTTTCCACATTCTCAGAAGGAGAAAAGAGCACTTTGCGGTATCCCAAAGTTCAAAATTCACAATCTAATTTCCAGGTTGATGGACAAGGTCATATTCACAATATTCAGGGTTTATAAACAGGCTAATTAAATTTTGTAGTCGGCCATGGTGCATCGATTTATATCTCTTTACAGGTAGATGAAATGGGTAAAATTTACGAGAACTTAAAACGGGAATCTAATATATTGATAATATCATAAGTTTGAATTTCAGGAAACTCTCGGAAAAATATTTCAGCTTCTTTTAATAGCGCTATTTAAACCGCAGAGTATTTGAAATTCCCAGGAAGCCTTTAAGAATTATTTAATCTTTTGAAGTAAGAATTAAAAAGGGACCTATTTACAGCGGAAGCGCTTAATTGCCGACTAATGTTAGCTCACAATTTTTATTGGAATGTCAATTGAGAATCCACCGACTAGCGTCTTCCGGTTAATGTGCCGGCGTAAAGGAATTAGGCAAATCTGGCTGCTATTTAATGCTAAAAATTAAATTTTTTCAAATTCCTTTAAACGGTCTAAGACTTAATTAACAAGGCCAAAGTTAACAAATCAAAAATATTCGTGAGTATTTAGGGAACCATTTCTTATTTTTTAGTGCCGTCCTCTAACCCAAGAGAGTTTGGATGTCAACGCTGTCCTTAAGTAATACCCTACATAAGTTATTAATGTATTGAGATGCGTTTACTTGACAATTGACAATCTCACTCACCCTTGTTGTCTTAGCTACTCTTTTGTTTGTTAATTAGCTACCGGGGACAAAAATTGTAAAGTGTACCACCAAAGACGAGGGAATACATTAGTTTAATTTGATTGAAAAGGTTTTTGATGCTCCTTCCATAAGATTAAATCGCCTTAAATAAATTCTATTGAGTTCTTTGTGCTGTAACTATTTATG
This sequence comes from Hymenolepis diminuta, assembly GCA_900708905.1. Lineage (NCBI taxonomy): Eukaryota > Metazoa > Platyhelminthes > Cestoda > Cyclophyllidea > Hymenolepididae > Hymenolepis > Hymenolepis diminuta. The sequence continues at coordinate 1,889,529 of CAADRB010000018.1, forward strand.
CTAGTCTCATCAGGGTGATGGCCATTCTTAATAAACTAGTCAATGAGCTCCGAATATTGTGGGATAAACTTAACCAAAAACCTTAATGAGAAAATGGACAAATAAATGTATACGAAATTCAAACTAAGTACGAATCTGATGTCCCGACCCATTATTTACCTCTTCTCCATTTTCACCCACACTAAATCTCTCATCAAGTTATTTTACTGTTTTCATTGTCGCACGCTTTCTCTTCATTAAAACCTGGAACAATTTCTTTGTCTTGAAATGCTTATAGGTCATTGCTTTGTAGCAGTAGAAGTTCTCTCGGTTAAATAATTTCCGTCTACACTGGAAAGTAATAACGCATTCAATCTCAGTTACAGTGCGCCTTACTGATCGGTTCGGTGAACATTGATGAGCATCATGTGAATGATATGAACAACGGTATTGGTGAAAACTGGTTGAAAATTACTCATTGGAGTGACTTCAGAATATCCAAACTAGCCTCGAAAAACTTTTATCATTGGCATCAGAAATTATTTCGTCCCTATATTTTTTAGCTCAGGACAAATCAGTTTCTAATTTTATTTTTGAGTATAATATAGAGACCCTAAAAAGATTAATTTCTAAGTATCTTTAAACCTACTGTAACCTAGACGACTATTGGTTGTTCGGAGTAGTTTTTGGAATGGGAGGGCGAAATTCAGTAATTAAATAAGAAAAACCTTATCACTTGAAAATGATAATTATTGAGAATTGAAAATGTCTCTCCACTATGAATGTCATAAATAAAAGAATTTTGGCAGAATTGACCAAAAAAGTGATTGAAAAACCTCCTTCTGCAAAAAATGGATGATTGACTTTATTAGGTAAAGAAGAATACTTGATAGCGACTACAAAAGTGGGTAATTTTTATATCCATTTCCTTAATATGATATAAAGCAGGGCATTTTAAATTTGTTCAAATTCTTCTCTATTTCCGCTCCCATTAATTCTTTGGCTAACTCATTTACCTAAATGAGACCACGAAAAATTAAATGAGAAAGTATACTAATTAACGGATAGTCTCAAGAAGATTTACTTTAAGGAGCGGAAATGAAAAAAGCATTCAGGGGGAGATGGCCCTCTTAAATAATAACTCCTTGCAATAATTCCAAAGCAATTAATCCTATGGCCATGTAGGTAAACGTTTTCCAACACTCATCTTGGATAGGGGATTAGCATCATGGAACCTCTAGATGAGAAATTTGAAGTCTGCCACCATCTCAATAGTCGTATTTGACTAGTACGCTTGTTCATTCCTCTCACCTATAAGTGTCGAATCTGTGGCCTCTAACTTAGCAGATGAGCATATTAACCATTGCGCCACCGGGGCGCGAATGTTAGGTTAAGAATTCAACTGTTAACATATTTCCCCAAATTAAAATCTCCCCTCAGTGTAATTTTGCATCAAAAATTAAAGATTTCCTTTCCTCCTCTTGAGACACAAAATCAAGCCACACGCCGGGTGGTAGTAGTGTGGCGTTAGAAAGAGTCATTTCTCTTACCTGTTGCTGCTCTTTTAAAGGGGGAGGGGGTGGTGAAAAAGAAGGTGTAGGAGAATTAGGAGAAAGTGTCTAACATGTCTGTACCACACACAGTCGGCTACTCAAATCCCACCTCCCTTTCTCACTTCCCAAGAGAAGGAGAAAGAGTCTGTGACACATGAGGTGTTAACCCACACACACCCTTAATTTCCCACCATGAGAGGAAACAACGAGTGGTCGAGTAGGGGTAATCAATTTTTGTGGCGACAGAAGGAAGAGGGGTTTCATCTGAGGTCCGATTCGAACTAAATCCCCCTCATCCCACCCATCTTCCTTCTCCAATCTGTCAAAACAATCTCTAACACCTGTGCGAGTGAGATGTAAATTTAACTATGAAGACATTAAAGAACTACCCCCACACAGTGTAGGTGAGTAGAATTTGCGTTTATTTGGTTGAAAAACATGCTTTCTTCTGCAGAACATACGTAAGTCGGTCAGGATGAAAATTCTCAATTCACTTAAGGTGAGATGAAAATTTTCGGCTGAACAAAGAAAGCATACAGAGTTTCGAGGTGTACGTTAAGTGGAGCAAGGAAGTTAAAGGAACTGAATAGGAGAAGAACGAGAAGGGGAATGGGTCTTTTATTAAGCCGGATTGCTTTCTCTCTCTGCCTTCTGAACTCCCTTTTCTATCGTTTCATTCACTTTTTTCTCTCTTCCGACTGTCGGCTTATTTTCTTTTCCTTTACTTAGAAGAGAGATGGGATGTAATTCGGGAATTGGACTAATCGAATTACTAATATCGAAATGCACGACCTGCCCAACTCTGCAACTCTCATTCTTTAACAAGAAGGGAAAATTAATTTCACAGTAGAATTCAAAATGGTGTATTTGATCAAAAATATATACAAATATTTTAATAAGCGAAACTATTTTCTTATTAATTAATATCCGATATTCACTCAAAATATTGTCTAAATTGAAACCCAAGGTAATATTTAACTAGTGTACTGAAGCATTTCACATTTATATGAAGGAAAAAAGGAGGGGCAAAATTTTTGAGAATCCTGATACTGAAAGGCAAAGACCCCATTCGGGATCATTGTTAATTCTCTTAATAGTCAAAATTATGCATTTAGAATTATTCAAGTTTGTAAGTGGGTTAATAGTACCTTTTCGAATTTTTTCTTTCGTAGATGGCATGGATTCGGTTATTTTAAGTAACATGCTCTTTCATTAAAAAAATGGTTTAAAAGCTCACAGCAAAGAATTAATCAATTCCTGATTGGTAGATTTTAATATACTCATTTTTAGCATCATTAGAATATTCTCAAAGGCATCAGATTCGCTAAAAATCACCTAAAAAGGCTTCAAAAGAGCTAATGTATAAGCAGATTGTTCGGAAGGTAAGGAATCTGGACCACAGAAAGTAACGAGCATATTATTTAAATGATATAAAATAGGAAAATTTGAAAATTTTCACCCAGAGCTAAATGTTACGCTTTTGCACATTGTCTTACTACGACAGCAGACCAAGAAGGATATTAATCTGATTCTTGCTTCCCAAATTTTACTCTTAGTAGTAATAATAGGAAAATTCATTTAAGAAATCCTTATCAAACACTCATCCCGGGTAGAGGAGTATCTTTATGGAGTTATTATGGTGAGAAAGATGATTTCTATCATTGACAGGGATAGGATTTAACCCAGGATTTTATTGACAGGACTTAACCCAGGGATATGACCATTTCACTCACTTGGTGCTTACCGATGGCCATCGAACACGCGGCTTCGGACTTCCCAGAGTAGAAAGAAATGGAGAAAATAATCACACCTGAGAGGTGATATTGGATTAATTTCATTAGATTGTGCGTTAACTGAGTAGAAAGGTCTAGCTATATAAACCTCGAATACATCTCCGACATATTTCGTCAATTCAGACGGGAACATTACGACAGTGACCTTTGGAAAACCCTTCCCTTTACGTATTGCCAATTTCGATCAAAACACTTTCATGCTGCTAAATTATACAAAATGTGCATCTATGGAATTTCTGAGCTCATCGGTTTGCGGATTTTGATTTAAAAATTACGAGGTATCAAAACTCGGTAATATTACTAAAGCTGGCCATAAAATTGTGGTACATTTGATAAATATTGAACAATTATAATTTTTAATAGCTAGGTGCCTAAATTAACTTCACCAGAAGGTCATTATCACTTGTCATTAGATATTGTGACTGCCGATATCTAACGACTGCTCTGGAGGAACTAGATATCCAAAAGTATGTCGCCGAGATAGATTAAAAATAGAATTGATTGAGATAGGCGACCGACTGGGGACTTTGATATGTTTATCAAGGTGTAACCCTAGTCACCGTAATCACCACCCCCCAATTTGCGTATCTAAATAAAATCTTACCTGAGTTTTCTAATTCAGATCCTTTTATCTTTAAAACACCCATTTAACTTGGCCTTGATGCAAACTCAAATTACTGATTTTGTTTAATCGTCTTGAAAAGATTTATTTTAATTTAAATCATGCAATTTCATCTCTGGAAATATTTATTAAATATATATTAGAATAATTTCATAGAATATTTAAATAAAGTATATTCATTTTAATTATATGCTTATGGTTTTAATGATATGAAGTATGTTGAATTCGAAGTTGCCCAACATTTATAAGGGAGTTAGTTAATTAATACTTAAAAATTGAAATATTTAAGTAAAATTTGATTAAAATTCTTTGGAGTTTTCCAAATTGGAAGAGAAGGAAGATTTTCTTTTCCTAAATGCTCATTCACATTTTACTGAAGTTGTTCGGAATGGTAGGAAGAAAAAACAGCCCATTCACAGCAGAAACATGTGCTCAAATTGGACATCTAGCCTTATTTTTTCTCCTCTGCCACGAAGAAAACAAACTTGATTTGATTGGAGTGAAAAGGAGAAGAAGTCGATTTGAGAGGTAAATGTGAATAAGAAATTAAATTTCCAAAGTAGGTGGGGAAGAGGGAGGAAGAAGAACTGACCGACTTGTTCATGAGCGGCTCTTAACTGACAAACCCAAACCTGCAAGGAAAATGTGGAGAAAGTACCATTTTGCGAAATGGAAATAAATTAGGAAAAGGTGAAGCGCACTGTACGAGATTAATTAATTAAGGAAAAATTAATAACTTGCTTTTCGCCTGAAATTTTAAGAGCTTAATTTTATCTGGAATTTAATGTTGGTATGTAAATCCTTTGAAGATGAATACATTTAATCCCACACTTAATAGACGCTTATAAATTAATAAGGATGATAGGGGCTGTTTAACAAAGTAAAGACTAGGTTTGAGGTCAATATATGCAAATTTAAAAAAGAGATAGTATTATTGTGATAACTAGGGTCAACTTTGAGAGAACTCCAGTAACTCCAGTATTAAAACACTTTTGTATTTACATATAAGAAAAAAGAGATGAATTAAGAAGGCATGATCAACTCAGTTAAATCGGTCGGTCAATAATCAGTGAATATTACAAACGCATACTAATTAAGGAACCTTGATGTCAAAAAATGACAATACAATAGGGATTCTATTGTATAATGCATTCTACCATACTCTTATGAAAAAGAGAACCTTAATGGTTCAAGAATTTATAAGTAGTAGGAATCTTGACACTCTGACTGCATTAGATGCCCCTTTTTGAACTTCCTGTTTTATCTCTTACTGAATTAATGTACTATTTCGCGTGTTTGGTAGTAGTACTTGCAAAATTTTATTTTGCTTTGCATTGGATAATAATATAACAAAGGAATTCCACCAGAAATTCTTTTACATTCTCTTCCTAAATGGGTTCTTAAAGTAAATCGTTGTTGCATAAGTGCACATTCTGAAAAATGCAGTAGGAATGTAGGTTTTCTACCTTTGCCCAGGGAACACCTTCTTATTGTAATTGATTTAAGCAAAGTGATGCCTCTAAATTTGGATTATTAGGTGTTGTGTTCTCTAAAAGCGGAAATTTATCTGTCCCTAGTACATGGAATTACTTTTAAAATGGTCACAAATAGCTCCCAATAAAGTTGTGCTTAAACAGATTGCTGATTATATCGGAAGTGAATTACCTAGTTAGATTACTAAATCAATAAAGGGTATTAATTAAAGAGTTAAAAGGACTCATTAATTGATATTACCTTTCATGGTATCAGATTGTATGAATTGGAAAAATATTAACAATGCGTTCTTAATTAAATTATGGTAAAATATTCAAGATCAGCAGATAATACATTATTTTGTATATATTAGATCTAATGCATAAGCAGTCGATAGAAAATGGTGAAATGGTCTAATTATGATAAGAGAAAAACCAATAAGAATTAGAATTTAATTTTTTCCGATTCATAAGGTCAACGTTTTATTGAACAGAAATAAGTTAACGCGCCAGAATTTGAAAAGAGCACTTCAGAATGCGTTCATGCCCATGATGTCGAGAGCTTTGACCAACTAGTTTAACTGAGTTGGCCGGGATTGTCATCTCTATAATAATATTTGTATATTCAAATAGTCAAGAACGATTAGTTAATTCCTGTTAGTTTAACTGCGCGTCAGTATCATTTTTATTGCTCACAGTTATACAAAATAATTATACAATTTTCCATTGAAAAAGCCGCTGAAATCAGTCAGCAGAAAATTCAATAAATGATAAGGGAGATGGGACCAAGTCAAGTCCCACCTCATTTTGAACTTTGGACTCGGGTTGGCTAATATTTACTTAATGGGCAGGTCTTAACTACGGTGTTTAGTGTTTATGGACTGGTATTGTTATCAAGAGGGATCGGTCTTGACATTACAATCCTTTTGTTTCTTCAAATGGTTCTAAAGGCAAAATAATTTTATTTGATATTTAGTAGCTTACCGTTTTATCGCACATGATATTAAAACTCACTTCCTTGATTCAGAAAATGCGAATGTTTGGAAACCCAAATCAGTCCCAAAATGGAAGAAGGCCCAATTATGTTATTTCTCAATTTCAGATAGACGGCGAAATGGCAGGCTGTTCTAATTCGCAGCCAATGTTGGGTCGCACCGATCAGCTGCTTAAAAAATCTGCTTCACGGGAAGGTAGATGTTAGTGTTTAAAATTTCAAAAAATTAAATTTCAAATAACAGAAAACAATAAATTTGTCAGCTGACGCTTGACATATCCATGTTCGTCAGATTACGGTACATTTCACGGTTTTTCTGTGAGAAGCATTTAATTTTATAGTAAATTCTGACACTTTTGGTTGGATGGACAAACTTATCTCAGTCTACTATCGAAATAGCGATATCTTCTACTAAAATCAAAAATTTCTTTCTCCATTCAAAAACTTTTATCAAGGCAATTTTTTGAAAAAAATTTGCGAAAGTTGACGTTAATAACTAAGCTGTGAAGTGAGGTGGATGGCCAGCGGTATTGTATAATTTTGGTCAATAATAGGGGGAAGTGAGGGGGGAGGGAGGAGGGAAATTTGGGTGTGAATTTACATTGTTGTGGTCCCAGTATACCTTCCCTTTATTCCGGAAAATTTTTTTAACATTTTCTTTAATGTGTTTGACATGATTCATGTAAAACTTTGATAAAGTAAAAGGTCATGAGATCGATGTCCGTTGACGCATGTCTATTGGTGTGGAACGTCAACCGCACCGGTTAGGTCTGGTCAACAGGAGGGGTGAGAGAATGCGATTTTTTGTATGAGCGTCGATAATACGTTCCTTACAGATTCAGATTCAGATTAAGTTCAACGTACTCTAAGCTTAAACTGGATTCCAGAATTAATATTTGCGTATAAGGTTTATATTTTCTGGCGTACGTTACCAACTAGTGTTTGGACAAATTAACAACCAATATATGGCAAAATGCCAGTATTAAAACCTGAATTTTGAAAGTAAAATAGCATTAGCTTCGGAGACTTGACTTTGCGGGATGAAAAATGCAAAAATCGCAAGATCTCCAAAAAAGCGAATTCTCCCTGATAAGTATCAAAGTTAAGTTTATGCAACCAAAAATGCTGGGTACTGAGGATGCTGAGAAAGTGAAATTTCGGCCTGATTGATCTTAGAGATAGTAGGCTTTGCATATCATCGGATAGTAATTTTCGATTTAATTTTGGTTTAAATTCATATTAACTCAAGTAAATCTGTTCGCTATCAATAAAATTGGATAGATAATTCGAAATAAAATGTTAGGGAAGTGTAATTCGGTGAATATATGTTTAGTGCTTATATTTTATGTTAATTATCCAAAAAATAAATTAATAAATAATCGTTGTTTTCACTAAATATTATATTATGGATAGAGGTATTGGTAATTCTTCGAATAAGAGCAGTGAAATGTAACCTCGAGAAGAAGGTATTCCTTTTACACTGTCGAAGTGATTGAAAACATTACGATGAGCAACAATTTCAAATACTCTATCTCCAGAGGTTTCATGTATTATAGAGGACAAGGACGATTTTAAATCACTATATATCATTATATTATTCCCAATGGTGACAGCAAATGCCATGATAGTCTACTCTGTTCGAGAGACTTTTAAAGGGAAAGATAAATTTAAATAAGTAGAACTTACAGCCCATCTTCTTCAATCTGGGCTGGGCAATGAGCAATTGGAAGTCCTGAACTCCTCAGATCGAATTCCCAAATTCCTTTACTCTCTTCCCAAAATTAAGAAGTTAATCCTATTCATCCGCTTATCTCACTACTACACCGTATACTGCTTTTATAAATAAGCACCCAATAATGATACTTATAGGAAAAATAAAGTTTCTCGAATCAAAACTCTATTTTGGTTACTCTTAACCTACAAATATTTCGATTAGCAAATCAAAATCTTCAAAGGGGATTAAATTTATGAAACAATAACAAGTGCATTTAAATTACATGACTTGTATTTGAAGAAAAATATCACAGCTTTAACATTTGGAATTCATGTTTGAAATTTAAGTATTTTAATCTTAAATACAAGTTTAATTTAAAACTTTTTTCTTTGTGGTGTATAAAGGACTGAAGTACGAGCTCCTTTTACTGATTTGAATCTTCATTAATTTATCAGTGATATTCCATTATAAACAAAAATGAATTTGTTCCAGAAATAATTGGCATAAGCAAACTTTACTGAAAGGATAAGCCTTCATGAAATTATAGATAAAGAAAACATCAGAAATTTTACAATGACCTGATTTTATTACTTCATTTCTGCCGCAGATTTCGTAACGGATAAATTTATTATCATTATTGCAAGAGAAGATAATAAAACCCTAGGAGAGCTAAAGTTTACCTAATAAAGGGAGGCGGATGAGAGAGGATTACTTCAACTAAGGGATTGAAATGCGGTCGGATCTTGACACCCTTACACACATTTCACTTCCCCCCTCTCTTCTCAAGTCTGACAACTAGGGAATGCTTGCCTTTTCAAAAGGGAAGAGGGAGCGGAATTCGCATACAAAGCGAATTCTCACACCTATCACACAAGCAACAGGGGCAGCAGCG
>CAADRB010000018.1:1898611-1911775 GCA_900708905.1 Hymenolepis diminuta
GGGAGGGTGGATGATAGGATGAGACGGTGGAGAGCGGTGAAGCGATGAACCTGGTCACTATCGCTCTTTCTCTCTCTCACTCTCTCTCTACGAGGCTATGAACGCCACAGATGAAGTGTATCGTTGTGCTCCTTTTGTGTGTTGAGGTCTTGTGTGTAAAGGGGAGAGGGATAACCGCTCACTTCCCAAGCAATTCAGGCATCAAGTCGGTACATCCGCTTGCGTCTATCAAAACCTCGAACGACCGAAAACCACCGCAGAAAAAAGTAGGAGGTGAAGGAGAAGGCATTACCTTACTAGTTCTCACTCACGCTCTCTTAAACAAATTAAATTAATGTATGGTGAGAGTTATGATCTGAAGCGATTAAGGATAGCTTAAGTAGATGTAGGATTTTACGCTTTGAAAATCTATAAAGTTTTATTACTAATTTATTATTTCACTGCACAACTAAATGAATAATTGTTATGCATTTACTAATTTTAAATTCGAAATGACAGTTACATAGCTTGACACCGTTTTAAGCCCTTGAGGTCATTTTCAACCTTAAAGTGCACGCAGAAATGACAACCAAATTAATTTAGAAAACATTAATAAATGAGAAATATTTCTTGACTTTAAATCTCTCATTAAATTATTGACACTTTTAAGTGGAAAATGTAAATTTTGTTCAATCGTAATAATCAGGAGACATTTTATGATATCCGATATTAATCATCATCTACTCATGAAAGCTATAGTTTCGATTATAAGGGAAAATCTATACTAATGTGGCTATATATCGATTCTATATACCAATTCTATTAAAAAATCAATTTTTTAACTTCTTCTACAAGTATAAATTAGTTCGATGAGTAAAAGCACACTTTGTACTATTTGGAAATTCGAGATTCAAAACACGCAGAGAGCCCTGAGATTTATCTTCGAACTTCAGGTATAATATGTACATTTATAGCTTTATTAAAGAGAGTAGGATCATACATAGCATCGCATTCCTATTAAGAAGCTTGAAAATCGAATCACCTTTAAATCTTACTTTAGGAAATTCACCGTGCTGTCAATACAAACAGAACAGGAGATCCAAATGGTCTGCCTTAATAAGCTCAATCTTGTGATTAACGTAACATTCTGTCCTTTTAGAAGCCAAACATTTTCTGGTTAGTACTAATCCTAATAAGTGTTATTTTCTTACATTAACAACTTTAAAACCTTATAAGGGTTTAGATTCCTGGGGTTAATCAAATCCAACTGGTGTCTTTCTACTTAATAAATTAGAGTAGAACTATTTATTAAGGATTTTCTAACATTCTCAAAACCTGCATTGGACATGGGACAAACATTCCGATTTACTGAAATTGTATAAGTAGTTGCAAAAATTACGATTTCGAGTGAGTGGCACTGTCCAAGCGCCCTTATATTAACTATTCTCGTCGAATGCAAGTGAGTAAAACGGAGATTGGTCGTGCAATCACTCTTCTTATCTTTTTGCGTTACCGAATGCGTACTATTATATAATTGTTCCGAATTAAGGCAGTTTAACAAAATGAGGAGAAAATATTTTCATGAATACGAATTTCAGAACTAAACATTACAGGTCAAAATTGAAAAAGAATATCGAAATGCGAAAAGTTATTATAGGATCTCACAAAGCACTCATCTCAATCTATTAGAATTTGAACTTATGCACTCCTTTGTTCATTTCGTATATTCAATACGATCTTGAAATAAAGTGAGTTATTATTAATTTTATGATTTCCAATGGAAATGCAATCGAGCGACAGGTAAACAACAGAAGAGCTATGAAAATAACTGGTAATTTTATTGTAAAGTGACATATTGACATATAATTTTTATTGCTCACAGAAATACAACAAATTTACAATTTTTAATAGTGGAAGCAACTGACAACAGATAACAGTAAATCTAACATATGACAAAGGGGAGGGGTGGGGGAGGAAGATCAACGTCAAGGCCATAAAGAGTATTATTACATTTGATTTCTGAACTCGGGTTATACGGTATTTACTAAATGGGTAGTTCACGTTCCAAAATTCGAATTTCACTTGTCTACTTGTCTACTATGTTCAGCGCTTACCTACCGCTATTATTTGATTAAGAGGAGTAGGTCTTACCGTTTCATTTCGCTTTTCCCTTGAATGGTTAGGAAGACAACCTTTTCTTACTTGCAGTTCATCAGCTTACAGTTAGCGGATCTCGACAAGCTTTGGGGACTCAAGATGAAAAAATCTGATCATTCATTTGAATATTGATTATTTAATTGAATTTTCAATTTTTACTAGTGCAATATTTTAATCCACACATCTTCGTGTCAAACGCACATTCTTGAAATAAAACAATAACCGACAATTATTTATTAAATTTACGAAAACTACGATTCCTCATTATAATTAACACTTAGTAAAGCAGTAAAGTGGAAACGTGTTCATAAGGTTAAAGAATGATTCATATTACGGCTTTATCTCTCTAAAATTTAAAATCTACGTACTACCTGCTCAAAGAAGATTTTTAGGACCACATGAAATAATATCCAGGTACGAAATTTTAACTTGGCGATATTCTTGAATAACTGTAATGTAGGAAAATGTACTGTATTCTTTTCGAAACAAACTACTGATGCTGCGGCAAACTTGAATCGTCCTGATAGTTTTAAGAGGATTTGAATGAATGATTGAGAAAAATTTAATAAAATATGAATGAGGGAGATTTCCAAAAGATATTCGTTAGCCAGATTACGATTGTCCTTCAAGGAGAAATGTGTAATTCAGTAAAATTGTTCGCTTCTGCTGCTCATTTCTCTCTTATATAATACTTTGTTTTAAGTGTTCAAAAGTCCCCTCCTTAATATGAGTCACTTCAAATAGATAATAAATAAATGCAGCCTCCAGGTCTCAGAAGAGTGTACATCCGAGGGCTGAGTGATCGAGTTGTTTAAATGCGGTAGGTCAATTGTAAATATATCATTCCATTAAAATATTATTCTAAAGCTAGCATTCTGACCATTTACAATCCAACTTTAAACAAATGTTCCCTTAATTTCAACGTCGAATTATCAAAATAAGCGGCAAAATAATTCAAGACTTATGTTTGCGATGAAAAACGACTTTGAATGCGCAAAGTTTGAAGAAGTAAATGCAAATTTTGCCAACAAATTTTATTCAGGCATTGTTTCCAATGAAAATCATTGGAAAATATCGCTATCTGTAAAAGAGCCAGAAAAGTGACGATCATTTCATATAATTAAAATCCAGTCATTAAATTAATTTCAAACAATAATTATCTTTCTATTTTACTTTGGCTTTCTTTTCACCTTCGGGCTCAGTTTCATTCATCATAATTTGTGCACGAATTTCCTGAAATAAGACGAAAATAAACCATATGAAGGGAAAATTTATTGAAAAGTTACCAAGACAACATTTTAAAATTAACTTTTATACTTTCACGAGCACGAAGCATAAAATTAAAATGCTTCAAAAGCAGTTTTTAAGAACCTGACGGAGATTCAGGAACAAAAGATTTAGATGCAAAAACCGCTGAGATTGTTTTACTGTTACCACTCTTATATGACTCTGCTTTTCTTCGTCTTTAATTCAAAGCATTTGCCAATTGTTACTTTCGGGGAGTGAGTTATCTTGGTATTTTTAAATTTCCATGAGTCAGATTCACTGTAAAATATTTAAATTCTGTTAAACTTTTCTTCTTTTTAAATAACTGTAATATTATTAATGCAAATATATCATAATTTTCACTAACTCTTAATTTAGGGATTGATCCATTGCTAATTCTTTTAAACCAGGACAATTCCTGGTATACACATTCTTCTGTTTTTGAACAAACTAAAACCGGCATTTTTAAATATCAAATATTGTTGGACTTTTTGACGCCTTGACTTGAATTTCTACTTCTACTCGAGCTCCTTAACTTATATTCGTTTTAGACCCTTTGATTGTTCTCTGTGTTCAGATGCTTATTCACAGTTAAAAATTATAAAATATTTTACCTTTCCGTGACTAATGATATCATCAATAATCTGTGTGCACTGTTACCGTGCCCATTTAGTAAGCAGAATGACAAAGAGATGATTTTATCTTCTGCATGGGCTACCTTTTTTCCCCGATGCAAGACGGAAATCACCAGCTCCTGATGGACAAGCGAAATTGAAGCTTGATTTGATGGTGTTAAAGATGAGATGAGAGGAGTACTGGGGATGTTGTTTTATCATAATAAAACGGGTGTATCAGTAGTAATCATAGACATTTTGACACGTCACGATCTTTCCGAAAACAGCCTGTATATATATATATATATACATTTCACACGCACCAAAATAACTTCCTCTAAGAAAAAATAGAGAACAACTAATATATCGGATTCATTAAGATTTCTTTGATCTATATTGCGGTAGTCACTGTGGAAAAAAACATGAAATCGTAATGATAGCATTTATTATTTCCCTCGATGGGAAAACAAGAGGGACATATTTACGATATAAGGAAAGCGAATTAGGCAAAATGTTTCATAAAGTCCTTCTGTGATGGCCGGTATATCTTATATGTAGATGCAAGCAACTTTCGCAACTTAGCTCACCTTAATTTTGCACTACTTTTAGATACGGTAAGGTCAAACATATAAGTTTTAGCAAGAACACAAAGAAACCTTCAATAAAGAAGTGCAAATTATATTTAACAGCCAAAACTTTAAGAACATACTCTGATTATATATCCGACTGTACTGATTAACCTAGCGACTGATTAAATAACACTATAATTTGGCTAATTGAGTAATTATCGCATCAGTAGATGTAACTACTGCAAAATTTGTCCACTTTTATCATCTATTCACCGTCGTGTTCAACTATGTGCTGTCGTAGAAATAGTGGCAAAACATTTTCAGCAGTTAAATTTTAGTCCAAATCTATTCGAGTAAAGTTTCAAAAAAGATGCTTTTCGTTTCAGGAGAGAATGAGGAATAAATAAAAATGCATATTTATTTTTTATTTGCTTTGTCTTTTTTCCTATTATTTATATCTGAATTTGCGCAAGAGGTAATATTTAATGAGAACGCTTACATTTTGAGCAAATTCTAATCACAGTAGTAATTCTGTTAAACTAGAAAATAATATCTAAATTGTATTTTGAATAGAATGAGAATAATTATCTTTGGAACACATATAAATAGTTCTAGTAAGATGTGTTATTTTTACCTTTGTGTGGGATTAAAATGGTTATATTAATACATTATTTAACCCATTCTCATTTTGAAAGCTTTATGGAATGCATTATTTTGGAGGTATTAAATCATCATCTTACAGTCTTTATAAGGCTTGTTGAATTAAAAATCGAAAAAAATCATTATATCAAAGAATTGGGAATAAATCCTCCTCTGAAAAATAAGTAACACTCTAAATTTTCTATCTCAAATGGGTATAAATTATATTACTCTCTATTTCGAGTCTTCAAGTTCGGTTAATATAGGTCATTCTTTTGAAGAAATCTTCAGCGATTATTGCATCTAACCAACCGTCATTACTAGAAACACGGTGAGTTACTATATAAAAACCAATATTCAACTTCTTTATCTTTTATCGATCTCGTACAGTTTAGCTGACAATTATCGCTAATGCTAAAAACGTATACCAAATATCAAAATTTGTGGAGCAATCTGTATTGTGTGTCATCTACAAAAACAAGGGGGTTAGATAAGCAGAGTTTGAAATTAATATGAAACTATATCGCCACTGTTATGACGGTACGTAACCATTCTGATTACTGTAGCTTAGAGTCAGAAGAAAGAAGGGGAGAAGACCAGTAACTCAAAGAAAGCTACTGCTACTTGTTACTTTATTCAGAAAATAAAGCATTTGGTTTAAATAAATCACGGTTAGCTAGACGAAAAATGGGAGTGAGTAGTTAATTTAAAGCTGACGACACTACTCTGACGGTATGTAGCCACAGACGGTATGTACAGTATCTTAAACCCAGAAGGAAGATGGGAAACTGCTCGCAACTCAACAGGACTTCTATTCGTCTTTATTTTATTAAAAAAGTTTCCTGTCTATATAAGACATACAGAATACACGTATACTAGGGTAGCAATAAAAAAATCCGGTGTCTGAGTACAGGATTTCGTTCGTGGACTTTTAATGATATCTCTTCAAATCTCAAAAAAATATCTTATTTTTCTTCCAATTAGGTTCAAATAAGGCTAATCTAATTAGGGTAATTGGATAAAAAGGCATGATATTTTATTCCGTTGTTGTAAATAGCGGTTGTGAAGACATTCTCGGTTTAGGATTTCCAACTTATTCATTTTTGAAATCTTCAACTTGAAAGTATAAGGAATCTATGTCAAAACCTCTTAAAAATCCCCAAAGTGATTAGTGTGACATCTAAATTATAATAAAGGTGACCAATTTTTGATAAAAGGAGGAAATAAAGCCCGATATCCTTATTGTTTGTCATCACTTCTGTCAGGAAGGGATGAGGAGAGGAAATATATATTTCGTCATTCAAAATTAACTTCATATAAACAAAAACTGAAGTAAAAACCGCGGAACTCTTCGTTTGACTAATGTGAGTAAATAAGTCATTCATTTCATTCGTATTTTATTTGCGCACGAATTGGGCCATAGGCAGAAGGGGAGAGAAGGGAGAAATTTGACTAAGTTGTTATTTTGTCTGATTTTGTCACTTTTGGGCACGAAATATTTTGCCAAGATCGGCTTACCGGTAGATTTAGGACAGTTTATCATGCATTTTACTTTTGAGATTTTGGATAGAAACAATTTTACAGTATTTTCTAAGTGGTTTCTTTCATAAGAGAAAACTGCAATTCTGGACGTGAGCTGATCCATATCACCTAAAACCACTATTCCCTGCTATTAAGACGAACTTGATGATCAATGATGATGATTTCAACCAACTCGCTCTTTATTTCCGAAAATCCAGTTTATATTGAATTCAGAAATAGGGATGAATGCCTGGAAATGGTTGAGAAAGTATGTACTAAGGAGGTACCTCCAGTCAGATGGGTGATGATAGCTAGTATCTTGAGCACTGGTCCCAAGCAATATCTGCATCTATTCTTCTCCTGTCAACTTCGATAGTCCAGCTGTAAATCTAAGTTCAGTTAGGATATGCGTAGTTGTGTTTCATCAATGAGCTTCATTTAAGTCCATTTTATCAGCATATTAAGTGTTTAAACCCAACTATTGCAAGTTACTTGTGATAAATAAAATGATAATAGGTTTTTTGCCCTTGATTTTTTATTTCTAACCATGATCGTTTTGTTCATTTATTTGCTAATTTAGCAGTATTTTATAATAATATAATATAATAAGAATTTATGAAGGTCTGGATAGGCAAATTACTGCAAATGATCAGATTGCTGAGAACACCAGGAAATTTGTAATTTTAAATAAGTTATTGCACAATTTAAATTTTTTCAGAATTTAAAAAAGCAGGCAAATTTTAAAGGTTTTTTGAGATTTTCTAAACCAGAAACTGTAAGATGATTAGATAGAGCTGTCACCCCATTAAAAGTGAATAAAAAAGGATATTCGGAAAAGAATGTTAATTAATATACAATATACTACCCGGTCAAGGGGATGTATGACTTTAAGGTGTTAATTTTAAGAAGGGATAGAGATACTTCGTATATGACATTTGGGTCTGTTACTCGATCACTATTCTACATTCTTCACTATTCATCCTATTTGTCTTCCCCACTTCGAGAATGGTTAAGACCGTTCAAATAAGAGGAGCACTTTTAACAAGACTTCAATTATTATTAACTAAAATGCTTTTTTTAACTCATCCTCCTCCTTATTTAATGGAGAAATAGAATTCTTCCTACTACGTATAAAACCCATGCTTGGCGAGAAGTAAAAGTTGGCAGAAACTGCCTTCTCGACTTAGTTCTATTTATTTTCACTCATCAGTTAAATTATATCGATAATGCTTAATTACAGAAATAATAATGATGAACATGATAACAAAAATATAATAATATTAGAAAGGAATATGACACAACTCATTTTCCCTCCTCTTTTTTATTAAAGTTAAATGAACTAAAGAATCACTAATCCCATCAATAAAACTACCTTAGAAGTTAATTTAGGCCAGATATCCTCTCACAGAACTAAACTTTCTAAAGGCTGGGACTAGAAAATAACACCCTTTCGAAATTGAGAAGACCAGAAGTTGAGCTGTACATTAGACATGAAGATGAAATGAGAGAAAATGGGATATTCCCGAATCGGAAGGGTAGGAAACAAGGACCAACGTAGAGCTAGTGGACATAGGGTTGTGATGAAGAGACCAAATTAGGGTGTGTCATGCAGAGTTGACTGTTTTCCCTTCTCCATTCATCAGACGGTAACCCAATGAAAAATAAGCATTTGACAACTGAAATGGACTAAAAGCCTCGAAATATTAATTAGCTCTTGCAGAGATCTTACGCCATGCTCATTGCAAAATATTCATTTAATTCGATTATTGTCGTGTCCAAGATATGGGATTATAATCTCTTTTACTTCTGACTAATTATCTTATTCTTTTCAAAGTTATCTAAACTTCCCTATAATGAGCTTCGTTCCGTTATATTATAGTATTTTTTGACATTTTACTATCCAGATGAAAGCTTCCACTGGTTTTCTTTAGTTACTTGTTTCCTATGCCAAGGGAAAAGTGCTTTACGGCCACTTATCATGAGGAAACATCAAAGCATGTAGGGAGGGAAGGATAGCTGAATTTTAAGGGGAAGTAGGGAAAGTAACATTGGAAGTTAGGGAGTCGGAGAATCCTACAGCATCTGAGATTCAGGATTATTAGATCAACTGCTTTTTCCTTATTAAGTCGGATTAGTTTTAACTTGGCCCTTCTTAACACAGGTATTCACGTCGCGATCCTAAATCATTTCCTATCTGTCGTGTTAACGAAGCTCGATAATCTTGTGTACAAGATTCTTGACCAAAATGTCTCTATCACGATCTTCTTCCAAAGCGTTTATCTTGGAAATGATTTATCAATTTTTATAAATAGTTAAATAGAATGAACATTTATAGAACATTAGGATTCATAAGCGATCTGACCCCTGTGGATGTTGGCTGATAGTATTATAGAAATTCACAAAATCAATAAATGATTTCTTTATTTTTGCTGTATCATCAGATAATGAAATGGGAATTTAGAAAATGCTGTATTGCTATTAGAATTTCATAATTAGAAAAAATCATTTTGCTATCATGCAAAGTATGAATAGTAATAAGTTTATTTTTTTTCGAGATAAATGTCTCTCGAAGAATTTTGTAAAGGAGAGCTACAAAGTGCTAAAATTAAACAAGTTTTAATTAAAATAATTAAAACTGAAATTCCAGTTGTTAAGAGCCTTCCCTCTTGAATGCAATACATCTGGAAATGCAGAATGAACATGAGTTTAGAAACACGTCTCTAATCTCAAGAAGTTTACTTTCATATGGAGACCATCGAGAGATTATAATTATCAGCGATCTGTTATCACTTTGGATGATTTTTCAGCCATCTAGGTGACTTGAATAATTCTGAGCAATAGCATAAACAAAATCACAATATATCAAGAATTATGGTACGTGTAGGAATACTTCGCTTATCTCTGTGACCTTGAAGGAAAGGAGGCTGTGCTTTAACCAATAAAGTTTGGACTTCTAAGATAGTAAAAATAGAGAAAAAATACCCTAATATTCATTGACACTTTCATGCTCAGATATTCCTTAAATAATTGCTAAGCTCCCAGTTAGGAAACAAGTGCATTAACTTCACCTGGATGTCACCGCTAATAAAAATTACCCTTGAATTGTTATAATAGCTCTGGAAATAAAAAAATATGCTTCATCAGTATTACTAACACCTTTATAATTATTGTCATACTAATGGCGCCATCTTATCAGGCATGTTCAAAATTCGTGGGTAAATAGATAGAGTTTTGAATAAGGCTTATTACCGGCTGATTCTGATCTACAGACAGCCACAAATGAAGAAACCTGCGACTAATTTCTCTACTTTAGATATTTTATATACAGGGCGCGTAAAGTATCTGAGGACATTATATTTTTGCAATTTAAACTAACCTGATAATAATTAATGCATTTTTTATACCACAAGATATCATTGCAGATATTACTATAACTAATGAAATAAACAAACATACGGTAATAGTGTCCACAAAAGCGAAACACAGCAATTTAAAAATTACAAGATTTCTATAAGTTGCAAAGTTAGAAAGGAGCTGCTGAATGAAAACAATAGAGATGAATTGGCCGCCATGGGCAAGAGAAAAGGGCGTTGTCAAAGACCTGCTGACTCACTCAGAACATCTGAGTTTGTGAGAAGAGTGCGCGACATCTTGCAAAAGATCTTCAAGTGTCCGAAGAAACAACAATATATAAGGAATTTTGTTCATCAAGACTTCGAATACAAATTTCATATGTTCTTGGACAAGGTCAGTTTATATCGAACAAAATAACTCAAGAGAATCTTTTAATGTGTGCAAAACGACTCTTAAAGAAATTGAAACACCGAGGAGAAAAGGAGTGTCTTTGGTTTTTCTCCGACGAAGAAACTTCCACCAGGATGAAAAGTCAATCGAAGAAATGAAAGGTGGGTATGTTCAGGCAGATCCCACTGAAGTTCCAACTGTTATGCATGCGCACAAGGTTTCCAGCAAGCAACAGTGTTGCTTTTCGGTCTTGTTAGCAGTGATAAAAGGACACATCATGACTCTTCCATTTTCCACAAGGCCTTAGAGTTAATGCAGGTGCCTATATTGAGACTCTTCAAATCATTATCATTATGCCACCCTGAATAGACAGCGTAGGTAATGGAGGAAGGTCCTATGTCTTCCAAAAAGAATCGACTGCATCCCATAAAGCTCTCAAAACATAGGATTGGGCGGATGGCCGAGATTTTTCAACATCACGTCACACCAAACCTATGGCCTCCTAACTTACCAGACCTTAATCCTTTCGATTATTGCGTGTGGGGCGTAACGTCGATGAAAAAGAAGTTAATGGGCATCCCAATAGCACCGAATCCGATTCTCCGATGGAAGTAATAGTCCAAGGAATGGAGAACATGAATAAAGACCATCTGATCAAAGCTTACAGTCGCTTTCGGACTGAAATTTAGTGGGTAATAGAAGCAGAATGAGGATATATAGAATAAAACCTAGGTTAATATTATTTTTATTTATTTTGCTAGTTTCAGACACTGACAGTTTTATTTTCTGTCTTTGTAAAAGTGCGTAAGGTGTCCTTACGCACCTTGTAGTACTCATTTTTATCCATCTTAATGGTCAGGGTATTTTCAACCGAATTGACAAATTTAGACATTGAAATCAGTGAACTGAATATAAATAGCTGGAGGAGCTGTAAGTTAACCATTTAACCTTGGTCAGTTCTCGTTTTGGAAAGCTTTAGCTGTTGAACAAATTAGAACCAGACGGTGAATTAATTAGAGGAGGCATGAAGATTAACTAATATAATAGCGCCTCAAATGTCTTTCAAAATCAAGCTCCGATCGAATTATCTCTTCAAAATTCTGAAGTCGTATAGGCCTTAAAAATATAGAGATACCACTCTTAAACTGGAGCTTCTGAGGAATATTTTTCAAGATCAAATGTCCCAAATTTCTTTTTCTTCTTCAGTAGATCTTCCACATCTTTTTACTTAAATTATATTCAAATGCAATGATTTTTTGCTCAAAGAGACTATTTAAATGATTGTATGAAAAACCTGAAGTATTCTATCCTACAACGTTTGACTGAAACTTCACTATAAAATACCAATTTGGAAACGATTAAGTAGTATCTTTTTCATCAAGTATCAAATAATCGAACTCTGTTTTGTTTCCAAATGATCGGTTGCCAAATCTGTGCAGAATCAAGATAATTCCTAGTCATTTTTGTTCACCCCCCATCTTTCTGTATTGAAATAATGTTAAATGAAAAAGAAGTTATGGAAATAATTTCGTCTTAAGTCAGAATTAGAGGCACAATTTCTTACTTATTTTAAAAATCGTTTCATGCATTCGAAAATAATAACTGTAGCTTGTTCACACAGCATCAGAACTGAACAAGATAGCGTGTTGTCAAAGAGGAATAAAATTAATTATTAACAGAATCACTGAGTGAGTGATAAAGTTTAAGAAGACACTTAAGTGTTAATTTCATAAAGGATCAACTTTCAATAAATCGATATCAAATATCCATGTTGTTTTATTACATTAAAGCCAAATTTTGCCTGAATATTATGCAGTTACTATAGCGGTAATTTTATCGATTTCATATTTGACAAATAGCTCAAATGTGATCGAGGTCTAGTTATCAGCCATTCTCACATATCGCTTTTACAGTACGTGGGCCTAATTCAAAGCGGGAATAAAACCGATTTTGAACTAATTTACGACTAAACGCCTTGAATATATGTAAGATAATTTAGTTTAAATAGGGTATATATTTGGGAGAAAGTTTTAGCTAATTTTAACCTTTTTAAAAATAAACGGCTTATTGCTTTCACACGCGTGTTAAAATCCACTTCATAATTTTGGTTTAGAGTTAAGACCTTTATGTTCATTTTTAACCCTTTTCTACAGAGTGATTGTAAAATATAAGACAAGATATTTTTACCGGAATGTTTATCTCAATTATATATACGGTAATTGAAAATAAACACAATATAAAGACCCCTAGACGTTTAAATTTTCAGGAAGCTATGTCAGATTAATGAAACAATATGAAGTCAAAAAACCAGCACTGATGAAGAAAGATAAATTGAGGTATTTCAAAAATTTCCCAGCCGAGGCTTCTTTTTCCATAAAAAACTTCAATGCTGTTGGAGCTCGGATTTCAAAATAAGTGGGTGAAAATTTCACTAGATGTTGGCTTTCAACAGCAAAGGTTTACAATCATTCGCATTTTCTTTATCTCAGCTTCGTCTGGTTGAAGAAGTAAATCTGCACCAAATTGACCAATTTAACAGATTGGGTGGTGGCTGCCCTCATATTTGGCTTCACAAGACCGTTATTTGGTAGAGACTAACGGTAACATTTCCGTACTATTTTCTAATATCTGAAAAAAATATTGGCATTATTACTCAAGATGATACACAAAATTAT
>CAADRB010000018.1:1922326-2009983 GCA_900708905.1 Hymenolepis diminuta
AGAATATCATGAAATTTTAACAGCTGTCTTTTGAAGGTTAGTATTAACTGAAAAAAAGTGACTGCAATAAAACTAGCACCATCTATGTGTTAGACCCGGGACTTTTCAGCCCATGTGTTACATGAAAGATTGAAAAACATGTATCATCATCTAACGTGGAGAGCTTAAACCATCTCTTTCCTTATTCACCCGTTCAGTGAGTCCCATTTAATAGTGAAATATATCTGATTTGATAATGGTTTGATTACTAAACAATTGTAACCCATCTGAGCACTGACTTGTTACACACGATAAATTTTTTGTAATAAGGGGCCGGAAATTAAAAGCGACTGAAGGAAAAATCAAGATTATCTAAATAAACAACTTCAGTTGAGGCTGTTTATATAAAAAAACAGATTTGAAGAAACAGAGGAACTACAACAGAGAAATAAACAGAAAATGTAAATAAAAGAGAAGCGTGAAGAGCAACAAAAGGGAATAAGATAATCAAAAAATTAAACCCCAGAAAAGACCATTCAAGAGACTATATTGGCAAAATAAGGGATAAAAAGAGATCTTCAACTAGAATGGGGCGAAAAAATGGGCAAACGGGATAGGGAGGATGAACAAGAGAGAATAGGAGGGACACACCCTATTATTTCCTGTTCCGCCTCCGAAACGCACATACACACACAAACGCAAGAGAACAGAAGAAAAATGAGGGAGTAGCAATTCCGCTTGCCTTTGAGTAAAATTAGTTTTCTGCGCCGTAATAATTAAAGAGTACGAGAAAAGAGAGTAATTACAAATGCAATGACAATTCTAGTAGTAGACTTGTATAAAATTAAGCAGAGCTTTACCGCTGTCCACTTTGAAATAGCATTGAGTATATTTAAAGCGATCCCACGATTTGATAATACTCATTTCCTTTCAGTTTTGTGCGCCTGTTCTTAAATGAGAACTTGGAGTATGGTCTAGATGCCTCTTAGATAATTTACGAACTCTGTCAAAAAGATAACTAACATATTGATAGGACTTTAATGCATTGATTTGACGTATTCAGTTATTCTTCAAACCTTTAACCTTGGACACTTTGAGCTGGTAGTTTAATGGCTCTGAGTTAGTAGCTTAAAACTATAGATATTCCAGTTAGTAGTGGGAAGCGCGAATAGTACGCTAGAGCAACATCAAATATTTTTAAACTTGATCAGTTCTGGGTAGGTGCATTCTTCTGCTATCAGACGGGTTTGAACTGAACTTTAAGAATACGAGATGAGGTTAACATAAATAAATTCGAGTCCTCACTCTTGAAAATTGACGTGCAGTTATCAAAAAAACACCTTCAAAGCCACGTTCCAATTGAACGGAACACTCAGTATCGATCGCATTGATTCTATTTTCTGCTTCAGTGATTAGTGCACAATGAGTCTCAGTCTATAAACATAGTATATCTAAAGAGAATCCTATGCGGACAAAAAACGAAATCTAAAATACAATTATTTAAAGGACAAGTAAGGTGAGAAAATATATCCGAAAAAGTTGTCTCTTTACAAATCCTCATTGCCTTCTTATGTCTTGATTAGGTTACAAATTCCTGCAATTTGAATATTTCTGTATGTGCACTGCCTGCGTAGTAGAAGATAAAAATCAAATGCAGACCACGACCAAGAAAGGTATTCTCGTACTTATTGTACTTCTAGATGAAATGCACTTTTACTATCGATACCGAGGGCAAAGCAAACAAATTGTTAATTTTTAATTAAAGGAAAGTAACTAAATACTGGGATCATTAGTGGGATAATGAGGTAGAATTGGGGAATTAATTTAGGGTATCAAAAGCTGTGTTCCGTTATAATTCTGATTTTACTAAATTATTCATCTTTTTACTTAATTAACAATTAACTGCGTCACGATCTAATATTCTAAATTTCAAACTTCAGAATTGGACCCTTGCGTGAGTTCATATATGCGATGCTCTAA
The DNA here is from genome assembly GCA_900708905.1 of Hymenolepis diminuta. Taxonomy (NCBI): domain Eukaryota; kingdom Metazoa; phylum Platyhelminthes; class Cestoda; order Cyclophyllidea; family Hymenolepididae; genus Hymenolepis; species Hymenolepis diminuta. The sequence goes on from CAADRB010000018.1 coordinate 1,924,286, forward strand.
GCTTGTTTACCAAATGATCAAACTGAGTGATACATCGTGTCATCTTGAAAAATGTCTGCCTTCAAGGAACAGTTAGCATAACAGAGATCACTCCTCCTTGTGATTGAACCAACTGACAAATTTTACCCACATTTTATACTTCTCGGTTGGATTCAAACATACTTAATTTCAGATGTTTTAAATTAAACATCGCTCATTTTTAAAATGTCAATTCAGGACAATAGAGATCTTAGGATATCATGATTCATACTCTTTAGGAATTGCCTTAAACGATTTCTTTAATCAAAATATGAGAAGAAAAAAGGAATTAATACCAAATGAGGAGAACCTATTGCAGCAAACGTCAAGAGGTACAGTCAAGGAATTTCCAAAGCAATATAAATAGAAAAATATTGAACTTAACCACATCCGTGGTGATCAACATAGAATCATGAGACAAGCGCTATCCTAAACATAGACAAATGCCTAACCTTCAGCTTCTTAAAGGACTTATTTCACATTCTGTGAAGTCAGATTTCGGAATTCGATAAAGAAGGACTTACCGGAGGGCCTTGATCATCCTCAGCATCCCCATCGAATGAGTCATGTGGAACCGTAGAGGGGTCCAGAGTGAACTGTCGGCTCGATGAAGGTAGGTGGGCGTTGATGAACAAAGACGGTGGCAGTCCGGCCTCGTTTGCAGCGGGTGACAACAAGTGTTGCAACTGACGATTACTTGGCTTCCGACGAAGATCTACCGACTCTTCTGTTGGTGAATACTTACGGATAGCTGCTTCACCCTCCTCGCTCTTTGCCAACTTGGAACAGCTTCGTGGAGTACCTATAGAATTAAAAAATACGTTAACCTAACACAGACCAAACTGATCAATACCTCCACAATTAATGTGGTCTCAACATAAACTATTAACTCCATTTTGGAGGTAACTCTGCATTTTATTTTATAAATTAATGGTTAACTTTACTCACGAGACAGTATTAATAGAATAGAATTACATATAGAACTTAATAGGCAAACAAAAATATAAATCTACTTGATTCATAGGAGGTAATATTTTACTAAACTTTAGCACATACTTTGTATTAATGCTACCATAAATCATCAAAGTTCAAAATAGCGTTATCCAAACGTCATTGACTATATTAACACATATCCGATCAGAAAGTAGTGATATTGAATCTAATGCTGATAAAAATACGGCCTTTGAAAATTGATTCATATATAACATTATTGCCAACGTTAAGCTGGATTTTAACCTCTGTTGGATAAAACAAGCATATGGGAGCAATAAAAGAGTTTAATACCCATTTTGTGAACCACATTTCCATTTTCAGTACAAGTAATTTAGAACAATCAACACTGCAAAATATACAGAATTCATACAACAAGCTGCAAACATTATTTAATTGCACAAAAATCGTATTTCCAGAACCAATCCCACACAGATACATTTTTAGGCGCATAGAGTTGCCATAGAATTTCATTTTCCAGTTCAATTTTACCTATGGGACGGTTTCGTGGGATCAAATAAGCAACTTATTTCATTCTATGAAATGTAGTATTCACAGAGCTTCAGCGAATAAAGACGAATTTGAATCCCATCTTATTTTCCTAATTACTTGACATCGGGAAAATTTTTTCAAATATTAATTTCAATTTCCGACGCTTATTTTACTACTTGGATTTTAAAAGTTGTGAAGTTTATAAAGCTAACCGGGAAGTACAAATACTTTCAAATAATACTTAATTTCATTGAAATCTATAATTATTTAGTCATCCTTATTCCCAATATTAGTCTCAACTTTCAACTTAGAACACTTTCATAGAGTCCGATTAATTTCAGTAAAAGTGTTATACACAGAACTAGACACCTACACTGATAGGTGAAAATTGAACTGCTTTTCGACATTAATTTGACCCTTGGGATGGTTTTTTTAGGTTTTAACTGCTAAAACACAAACTACGACCAAACACTACTAAATTTCTTGAAATCAAACATCCATTTGATGAAATGGTGATTAAAAGAAGATCCCAATTCCGTACTTGCGTGATTAATTTTAGGAAACCCTTTGTACTAGGAAGTATATGTTAATACTAATTTTTTAATGAAAATCTAATAGTATCCATACTGTCTAAATAGATTTTCGATCAGAATGTGGTGATATTCGGGTAAAAATCGGCCTTTGAACATCAATGTCTGGACGTGAGATCAGGTTTCGTTAGCAAGGACAAGGTAATAAAAACGAATTGCAACAAGCAAGCGGACTACGATCAGGTAGGTTTGTAGGTTGGTGGTTAATGACCCGGAAATAATAAAAATTGACTGATTCTATGAAAAAAACGGGAGTAGTAAATCATTTCCGATTTGTATTACGTATACACACAGTGCTATTTATGAACAAAATTAATATGGGAAAAAAGTGAAATAAGGAATTTAAAGTTGGATGAGAAACTAAAAATGCAAATTTAAACAAACAAACAGGAGGAAAGGGAAGCAATACGTGTTTATACTATGTAGAAAAACTAATCCACACAATCCAACAGTCATAAATTACTTGAATAAAGATATCCCGAACCAAACGTCTTCATGAAAAGTGCTCAATTAAAAACAGTCCGAGAGGGGAAAAGTTCAAGTTGAAAATAATAAAAAAACAGTCTAGATTACTTCGTGACAGAGGAAATTTCGGGTTCCTATTTTTGTATCTACCAAGAAACATTCGATTTCAATGAGCATATCTGCTTCTCTCATTAACTGGACAAATAGAAAGAATTGAAACGGACTATTTTAGTTAAACCAGCCTTTAAAGATGGAATTTAAGGAGCGATTTCTCACCAATAAGAACATGTCTTTTAACCCCATTGATTAAAATAACCCCTTTTACTAGTTGCTTGTCCTTAAATTGATATTTGTGAATTAAAGTTTCTTTTAATGAAATTGTAGAAATATCCATCTTTTCATAATAACTCCACTCTTTCTACCCTTCACATCTCACTTTTAACTATTTTGCATACTCCTTTTATTCCCAAATAAGATAACCTTCGGTCATCAAAGGAAAAGATATTAGTTATAGAAATGACAGTACTCAGTGCATGTCTGTCGAGTCAGAGATCACGAGATCAATACCCATCGGTGCACATCCAGTGAGATGGGTGGCAGACCACTGATTAATCCCGGTGTAATGTGAGTTTCTCATAAGAGTGGCTCTAGGATAATTTCACTGTACCCAAGCCAAGTGTCGTTGGCATTCCCTTTAATGAGCTCAGGAAGTAGAGGACATCCAAGAATTTATTATCAAGAAAAAAAGACTAAAAGAGCGAAGGAAGGTATAATCACGACACATTCTATGTTTCCATTCTCTACGAGCTATAACCGTCAGAATAAAGCATAGGCGTAGCCATAAAGATAAACAGTAATTATAGTCTCTCTGAGCATATATAAACAGTAATAATCGGACAAATACCATATGTATTTAATGATAATCTATTTATTTATCACTGGAGGATGTAATTGTTACGACTGTTTTGATAAACACAGGATGTTCAATGCTACGATGAAATGGGGGGAGTGGAGGAAGGAGCATATTTCGCTATACTTCCGATAGTTGAGAGTGTGAGAGAACGGAACTATGTTTGCCTGTCAACTATATAAAACGGACGTAAAGCACGCATATAAAATCCCCCTTCGCATGACTCTCTCTCACTACGATTTACATTGCTCCTCCAGAATGGTGACAGTTTTTATTATTGCTGCAATAGTAAGAGTACAGTGCCCATACCCTTCTTTCGCCAGCCAACTCTCCCGCATCCCATATTTCCTCCTCCCAATGTCTCAACCAGTGGGAATTTTAAACACTTCCTCCTCACGTTTATTACCACTGCTCCAATGGATGTGGCTTGGTAAAATTAAAAGGGAAAAGATTATGTGAAACAAATTCACTGTAGTCTCAAATTTAATCTTGACTGTGAATAATAACTATGAAAGAAAGGCCCAAGAAATAATCCAGTAAAACCATATAAAAAGTGTCATTGGTTTGTATGGATAAGCTAACGAAAATGAATACAATTCAGATAGAAGAATCGACCGAATGGGGAAAGAGGGGGATATGTAATGAAAATTGGTACACCTAGATTTGGGACTAGTCGGTTTGTGATTGGCCGGAGATCCAACCAATCATTGGACATCATTATTCGATTGTGAGAGAATATAATTGGTCAGATAACAGAACAATCGATAAATGACGATTGACCACGTCATGATCATGATGCGGAATTGAAGTGCGAATGACGTGTCATCGACATTGTGCTTCCAGTGCATGTCAGATCATTTTTCCGCCTTCTTATCAGGAATCAATTGTTTCAAATAAAACACTGAAAACGAGAAGAATTCTGATGGAGTGAAATCGCAAAAGAAGATAAGTTCAATGAGTATATAAGTTCGGTTAATAAAAGTTTAGAGCTTAGAGAAAATCATTCAGGAATTAAGTTCTCAATCAAACAGATAAAAATGGCCGGCTGAGCACATGAGAAATGATATACAATGGACAACATTTAGAGCTGAGAAAATTTATATACCTCGTTGTTAAAAAGTGATAGTAATAGAAACACGTTTAAAACTTTCTCCAAGCCTTTACCTTTCCTGCCTCAGATTTCAAAAAGTACGTAAGACTGAGAAACCTCAAATAATTTCCGATCAAATTTTAATGCCCCAATATGGGCGTCACCTCACAAAATTGGAGAATATTATTACAAGAGAGTGATGAGGGAAGCAATGCAGCCATTTAGAACGTCGTTTTATTTATAAAGCAGGCTGATAGTTCAAAAAATTTTCATGATGAGAAGGCATGACTCACAGAGATCATCGAAGATCACACTTTCATGATCAATAATAACAACTGCAAGGTAGATACAAGAGAAAGCATGAAATACATGAAGCTCCCGATTAGATGGGATAAGTGGAAAAGTATAACGAACGTTCTCAGTGAGGTGAGAAATTGAAGATCTTCCAAGTCATTCGCAATAAATTGTAATTGTTAATCCACAGCATTGTTAATTAAGGAGACGACTAACAGAGCTATTTTATCCGGAGAACAACGCGATTTTAAAAAATGGGAAAAATTAAAAGGAAAAATGAAGAAAAAAGAAAATAATAGTGAAAATTTTCTATGAGTCAGATAATTTCGCTTATTCCTCTCTTCATTATCAGCCAATTTATGAAATTGTTTCGTTCATACCAGAATAAGCTTCAAAAAAGAACAAACCACATCATGCTTTAGAAGAAAAAAGACGCCGAAAAGCTAGAAACATACATATATTTACTTAGCAAAACGGATCCTTCTTTAACCCTACTACAATTATAAATATTCTTAACTAACTCCCCGAATTAACCTACTCATATTCCCTTAAATGAAACACAATTATATAGTTCACTTGAAAGACAATAGTTTATTCATGCGATGGAGGAATTATTAATACATTTAACTACTTTCGGAAGTAGTAAACGCAACAAGCCGCCGCGGAATGACTTTAAACAATGCAAAAGCGGCATTGTTAAGAAAGGCATTGCCCAACAGCTAGTGTTTCATATTAACCAAATATGTAGATTTAACTGGAGAAACAAAGTTAAAAATAATACAAAAAAGTAGAAGCTTAACAGTGTCATCGAAAAAATCACTAGTAACTATTTTAAATAGTCTTTGGAATCATATCCTCACATAGTCCCCGTATAATAAACGGGGCTACTGAAGAGCTCCAGACGTTTAAATATTCAATTAACATGTCAAGTTATCACCTCAGTATGAAATTCGGAAACAGTTGTTCGAGACAAATATATATACTCAGATCTATGTAAATACCATCAAAACAGCCAAACACAACTTCCAGGTTCTATAATGGAGTTCATAGTGGTTTAAGAAACCGTAGATGAATTTCAAATAAACCTTCATATTATGTGCGTTCTTTTCAAGTCCCCCTTTATAAAACCCGACTAAATATAAATCTTGTTTTTAATATAGGATGTTAATTATCAATTTCCAATTGAATGACACATTACAATACCTTATTCAAAATATGCCACTTTTATTTCTCCCGAAAGTTGCAACTACAAATAGCCGCGGCGGTGTATTTTACACAACTTAAACAACCTTGTGCTCCGTCTGGATAAGGGAAGAATTTGTGAGTTTTACCGTTGGGTAAGCAATTTGTCAAATGAGATCCGTAACTAGTGAGAAAACCAAAAAGTGCGAAAAAATTCAGAATAGAGACTGCAAGGCCTCTTTGGTAATCAGCGTATCAATCATGATTCAGCTAAAGTCAGTGAAGTAAAGAAAACATAAAAAGATTGCAATTTGAACTGGTTGATAGACATTTAAAAGAAGGAAAAACAGGTGGATGTCTTTGTACAAGAGCAATTTCAAAAGGGTCAATGTAAGTAATAAGGGTATTTATAATTTTATTTTAAGAACGAACAACAGAAAATCTAAGGAATTTTCCATGGACAATTTACACAATTCCAAAAGGTTTGATAGCATAACGATGATTTTCTCTTTTGATCAGGAAATTTATTTATCTATTCTTTATCATTGAATTCAAGCGCGAGTTCCTACAACCGCTAGTACGTATTCTAGATAAGTCCCAATCTTATCGGAAAAGTTTACCAACAGTCATATATGGCCGAAGAGTAACATTCTGAAATCTCTCATCAAGGAAGGAGGAAGTGTCTGCTTTCACAAACTACGTCAAATAAAATTTGATGCGTCTCAATACAAAACACTCCTCCACCTACGCTGCATCTCTACCAGAAAAGTGGAATGATTTACGGAAATCTGCGTACTCACGAACGCAACTTACACACTGCTTTTCTGCGCATTTTATACAATTTTGTTATGCGTCGCACCGTCGCATTAAGGAGGACAGAGAGCGCGCGCAAAGAAGAGCAAAATACTCTTAAGTAATGTCTCATTCACTACTCTCATGGTCAGACGCAAAACACGTCAAGCAATACAGACGTCCGAAAGTAAGAATAAAAACTTAGGAAAACGTTTTTCAACGCTCATCTTGGATAGAGGGTTAGCCCTACTGAGCCCTTCTGGCGAGAAGTCGAATAATCTCATCCACTTTATTAATATGCGGTTGATCATTCCATTCACTATGTATGCACCGATGAACATCTAACTCATGACCTCACAATGTAAACGATTCTATTAGCTACTGCATCATTAGTAGCACATTTACCTTGAAGCAAAAGTTTAGGGATTCGAGAACCATCATCAACTGAGATAAAAGACTATTTAAACCCTTCGGAGAGATGATCGAACGGTAGTTATTTAACCATTGAATGTGAGAATGAAGGACGTGGATCACCTGACTTCCACAATCCCGTGATCTCCTTTTATAATATATACCAGTAGTGGGAGTTTGATCTGGCGCTACATTTTCTCTTAATAGAGAGGAGCAAAGAGCAGAGGTCGAGCGCTTGGCGTCAATTTTTTTAAGGTCGAATAGAAGAGTGAGACGAATCCTCTTCTCGATCGCCCACAATAAATTCCACTGTGAATAAATAAGTGATGCATACGTAAATGAAGCTTGCGTAGGCGTAGGCGTCTGCCTTGCGCCTGTCCGTAACACGTTAGCTTTTCTCAAATGTTCATTTATTCATTTGCAATAAACAGTTCATTTAACACACAAGACGCAAGTTAGACTTGATGACGCATGGATATATCTGTTTCTTAATATGGAGGGGATATGATCTCAGAAATTTAAACCATTCTCTATTTTCTTTTACCTTTCAAGCACTGTTAATTGAATTTGATTTTGAAGTCAACATGATATCGAATGGTTTTTATTTGCAAGTTTGGAAAAAGTTTCTCTGATTGTGAAAATGTTATTGGGAGGTCTTTCCGCTTATCATTTTCAACGGCCATCACGATCATTGGAATAAGGATCCATATACGATCTATAGGTAATCACCGTAGGAAAAAATTTGATTTGGCCGACCAAACCATTGAAAATAGTATGCTTTATGGAGTAGAAATCAAATTATTTTAAAATTTTCATTTCTATATCAAGTTTTGGCGCTTTTCATTTCAATTTTTGTACAGTAATTAACAGTCAACAAAAATAATTTCAAATTTTCAATAGAAGTATTTTCCGATACAACAAACAGTAGAGACAGTATCCTGGAGAACGTTCTAGGTTTAAAAAATCAAACATTTCGCGAACCATCTATTGGTCGGTAGTAGCCTGTACAGTTGAAAATTTATTTAATTGATACCCATAGGAAGGTTTTGAATCCATGAATTATGGCAGAAAAGTATGTTTTCTATAGGCTGGTAGTCCACTATATTATTCTTATTATTGCCCGCGATTGCGGAAAACAGTTGAAATCGGTTAACAGAGAAATAAACAAATGATGAAGGGAAAAGGATCAAAAAGACGCTGAGAACAATGTCAAAGTACCAGAGTCTTAATTTATATATTTCTGGATTCGGATTGTATAAAATTTACCAAACGCGTGGTTCACGTTATAAAATTTAAATTTCATGACTCGTCCCAAGGATTGAGGCAAATATGCAAAAGTGCTTATTGACTAGATTTTTAATCATGATGATCGGTTTTATCACTTTATCTTCCAGTGTTTGAGGAGGCAAATTGATCTTACCTAATATTCAGCAGCTTAGTCTTAATATTACAGAGATGAGATGGCGAAAAATGTTAAGTTAGCTGAGCGAAAAGTATATATTTTCCTAATTTTCGAATGTTTTTCCTAGCTACCAGTGAACACATTTTCAGGTTCGATTTTTTATTCATTCAAATAAACCGGATCTCTTAGACCACTCATATCGAATTGAAATATATGTGGTTTCTCGAATTGAAAGGGTACATTTTTGGTGGCGTGAATTTTCTTTCTCGCCCATTTCCATAACATCATTTCCTCTTTTATGCTATTGCTTGTGTGTGTCTAGGACCAAGAGGGGATATATGGAGGGAGACTATTTTTAGCCCGTGGGGTTATAAAGCAGGCGCCACCACTCGTGTTTGCGAAACGGATATCATCATCATTTGTGGCATACGTGAATTCACGATTATGACTATTGAAATGCTATTATACAAAATATTTGAGGCTTGGAAGTCAATTGAAAAAGAAACCATTAATTCAGAGTATTTCTACACATTAAACTATGCTGCCTATCTAAGCTCGAATACAACTTGCCAGTTTGAGCACTGCTTGCGCTAGCACATGGTTTCAGATTCTAGTGGCCATTTATAGTTAAGCCTTATAATTAAAATAGAGAAACATAGAGCAGATCTGTGGTAGACAATATCGTTATAAGCAAAATATATGAGAAATGTAAATCCTTTAACCAATTACCCTATTTAGTTTAGCAGAGCACAACCAAGTCCGGATAAATGAATAACTCTCAAGCCTGTTTAGGAAAGCGTTTTCTAACACGTGTTTGAGTAGAGGAAATCTCATGAACCTCATTGGTGAGAAATTCAAATTCTACCACCCCTACAAATTAGTATCCCAACTTAACCAGTGCGAGTGGCTATTCCACTCTTCGCGGTTGCATTGATGAACATCGAACCCATAATTTCCACCTTCCTAGACAAGCGCGAGCAGAGTAATTATTAAACATAACCACTAATAAGAACCACTAACCACTAACCACCATGCGGATATATTGAGCACATCTTAATAATAAAGATCACCAATGCTGCTAATGTCTAAACTGAAAATTAAAAAGAAATGGAAGAAGTGAAATCAAAGAAACGACAGGAAAGACCGAGTTTTGAAGGAGGAAACGAGAAAAGTGATTATCATTATGAAGTGAAAAAAAAACAGAAAAATCTTGTTTTGAATGGATATAAAAATCAATGCTGACCTCAACCACCTGCCCTCGGTCGCAAGAAACTAATAGACTGGGATGGCGTGACCAATAGTCCAATTAATTGAACTGGTCAATGAGCTCTGAATATCGCAAGCGTGCACCCAACCAGGTAACAAGGGGTCCAATCAGGAAGTGTGAGTTTTGAAACATCATGAACCATATTCATCAGAAAAAAAGGTTAACTCAATGCACCTAGAAGTTAAATTAAGTACAATTCTTCATAATTCATTATCTACTTCTACTCGATCCCGCCCCTCTTTCATCTTATACCAAACTATTTCGCTATTCTCCGTAATAAGATGCTTTCTCATTATTAAAATTTGCTGTTCCAAGAACAATACTAATAATAATGTTGGGAAACACTTAAAGAGGAGTGACACGTTAAGTGTCCTAAAGCTCAAGTAGGACTGAAGCGGTAAAAAATATGATAAATGAGAACCTTTAAACTGAAAAAAAGACGCAAAGTATCGGAGGAACCAAAAAAATGCAACTTGTTGTTAAATCATATTATCCTTTGAATTTTTTGAGTTTGCAAGAGCCTAATAAGTGAATATTTCAGCATGTAAAGATATGCTCTATGCGTTATTAAGCATGAAATTAATTTTTAAATAATATACAAGGACAAAAAATTAAAATGAAATCTAGACAATCCAATGAAGACACGCTTCCATGGGGAAAGTTGCCGATTTTCACTTTCTCCCAAGGGAAACAGACAAGTGGTGACAAAAGTACACAAATATATATGATTGCATCGGTCAAGATACAGACGACATTTAAAGCCAGTTGTTTTAAAAAGACCAAGAGAACCGGTCGTACAAAAGTAAATTTGACAAAATAGCTGTACTTGTTTTCGCAATTGATAAATTACTCCCCCTTCGTCACTTTCTTTATACCATGGCCGAGGGCAATGAACTTGTTCAGCTTCAAACAGTACTACCACTACTGCATGCTGCTATATTACGGGGAAAACACTTAAACAAAACTACACATTCTGAATTGAGGAGGGGAAAAGCTAAGTGAAAAGTAAATGCCTATATAAACTTCAAACTTTTGACTATTCAAGAACGATCTAAGTTATCGGCGGAACCCTGCCAAGTTCAGAAACGAATTGTTTGTGTACAAATACGATGAAGGATTACTGCGAAGGTACACGCTTTGATTGATGTAAAGACTGTCAATAATTGTCAAGCAAGATTTGAAGCCGCATGTTATACAATAGATTCCCAAACAGTTTAAGAAACTGCAGGTGAAAACATACGTACAATGTTGTGTGTTATTTTTATTCATTTTTTAAAATCATTTGATTAGTATAATATGGAGCTACTTATGGACCTCTCTGTATTACACATGCAGTACGTAATTTGAGAAATCGGAAATATATAATACGTGTTGCCTTATCATCTTACCCCAGTTCAATCGAGTGCATGATTGTTACACATTTGCGAACACAGTAAGAGAGTTGTGATTATAATATGACTGGAATTTTGAATGATTGTGATTTGGAGATGAATCTAGACACACATTTAAGAGAAAAACGATAAAGTGATATTCAATGACACTATTGGAATAGACGATCAATCAAGTTAGAAGACAGATCCGGTATAGAAGCTACGCGTTTCAGTATAACTGAAATAACTTACAACAAGCCCAACCGTTATCTCAAACGACAGACCTTAGATTTACTGATTAACAATTGCCTTACCAAAATTAAAAACCAAAGAGAAACATAAATTTACCTATCAACCTTAACTCTCAACAAACAAAAAGAGAACATTTTTATATCTTTAGTGTAAAAGTCTGTATCATCAGGTGAAATCAGTTTTGTTAAAGATGGTAATTAAAGTTACTTGTTTTGAAAAGGTCAGGGAAATTGGTCAAAGTCAGTTTGGCGAGAGCAGAACTATAGCAACGCGATTGGGCTAAGACGTAACTGACACATTACATATTTTATCCCTTCTTCGCATAACCAAAGTTTGTAAAATGTTTAGTCTTTAAATAGAACTGTGGATACTGCTACTGACAAAGACTACGTTTAACTCGTGGAAACAGTTTAAAAAACAAACGCTTCGACTTGAGTAAGGGACACGATTATGTGTTTTAAAACGCAAGTGGCGATAAGTAATCTGAGACATCAGAAGTATACAAAGTGCTCTTTCATCATATTATCCTAGTAATGTTAAGCACATGATTATCAAATGCTACTCATGCCCACATATCGTAAAACACGGCTATGATATGAGAATAGCGATGGAAATTTTGCAAATAACTTCGGATTTTAAAAGATAGGTCATAGGTCACAGGTAAAAAACATCCAATAATGTCAGGTTTTCATACGGATAAATCAAGAATGAAGCTCTGTTGTGCTATGAAGATATTTAAATAAAATCAAGAACTTAATTTAGTTGGATTTGAAAATACCCAAAAAACCTTTCACGAAACTTGAAATAACTTTAAGTAAGTCATTTCACACCAAACCCAACTATCACTTAAAGTGTTAATAGTCGAAATGATCGGCGTTTGGTTAATTTAACACGAACGAACCTCCACTTAAAAAAAGCTACGTGAGGAAAATTTGCAAAGCTTTTCGGATTCTACCACTAGCAACAAAAGGTGTGCCTGGTAGGGCAGAAGCATATATCATTTCTACCTAATTTGGTAACAATGTAATGATAAAGGTGGCAATTAAAGTTAACTGTCTTGAAAAGGTCAAATAATAGGTCACCCCCTTCACATGAAGAAAATTTGACAAGGAATATGACATATAACCCTCACTTGTCATTTCCTCTATCCCACGATCAAAGATCATATCTCTCCTTAAATAGAACCTTAATATTATTACTACTAATTACCATATACATTTATGGGAAAAATATTTAAACGAGACCACAAATTGTAGACATTGAAAGAGACGCAACAAGTGTTGTAAAATTCAAATGCATGTCTGGGCGATACGATATGATGCATGAGAAAATTGAAGAGGGAACAGATCCTAAATAGACCGCAAATAAGCATATTAACGGCTTGATAAAGAATGCGCACGACTACTTGTTAGACAACTTTAGAATAATAAATCATGAAACGTGGTGGGAGAGAAAGAACTTTGGAATTTCCATAAATGTGTCCCTTGAAAATTAGCTTGATGCTAAAGAGGATTACATCAGAAATTTTCCGACTGGAAAGATAGGATAACCACTACTTCATAGATCGCAATTAGGTAGACATTACTTGTCATTATGAAATATTATTTATTCTCGAAAGAAACACTTCACTTACCCATAAAATCGAATAGGTCTATATCGGTAAAACTGATATGCTATAAGCAATAGTCGAAGTGTGACTGCCAAGTCATAGACCACCAGATCAATGCTCGTCGGGGGCGTATCTAGTGGTGTAAATGGTAAACTACACTGTTAAGCCTGGTCAAAATGAAAGATGGTAGAATGCAAGTTTTTCATACCTTCCTTCCACCCAGATCAAGTGTTAACGTTTGGAAATGCGTTTATTTACTAGAAGCCTTAGTAGAGAGAACATGTCGTAAAGCCCAGTGAATGACTAGAAGAATCCGTACTAAAATTTAAATTTTGCGATAAATGGTCTTCATAATTGTCATTTCATAAAACTTTCCAAAGGATAGTTAGAACATATATTTTGCGTTGGTTGGGAAGATACCACCTCCCGATAAATCCGTTAAAGAGAGTCATTCTCATGACCAGGAATCGTAAAACTTCCCCATGGGTATAATATTGTTGCTAATGTGTACTAGAAATATATTTTGTTGATACATTAGGACCTCTAGAGGCAGGGAGAGGGAACGAAGTCGTAAAATCAGAGGCATATAGGGAAAACATTAAAATGCCAAAAATCGTGCACTATTTCATGCACTGCCTATTACATAAACAAGTTTGCAAATCATCAGTCAGAATAATGGTCATTTTATAATAGAACGAACTCATACATTATCACCTACATTAGTTAGGGGAAAGACCCACTCGAGATTCTTTCCTATTGGTTAATGTCTTAACCGAATTTTCAACTGTAGTGAACCAATGCAGGTAATTGCGTTGGAACTGGACACAGTAAACTCTTAGCCTAGCCGTCCCCTCTGACGTTTGTAACTTTCCCCTAATAAGTTGTCAGAATACACTAGAGTGTGATCTAATAGACACCTGAGCTATCGAGATCTTTGAGAGTAGTTGTGAAAAACGTTAAATACACCAGATACGTTTCAGACAAATAAAAGCCTTAATTGAATGCTAAAATACGGCGGTAAGATGTAAATATAAGTTCACTCCATCTAAATTGATCGCAAACAAATGTAAGTTTAAGAATATATCCTTACAGAAAGTCTTAATCATTGAAAGATGAGTAAGAGTACTTCAGCAATCCTCTGTTTGATTGACTATTAAGCAATTATTTCTCTGCTGACGGTTTCACTTACCATGCTAACACAGATACTCTTTTTGTTCTATCGTGAAATTCTATTGCTTACTAGGATGCTCACAGTATTAATTTGCAAACCGTGAATCCAGAGATAACTAAGCTCCCATCCCAGAGCCATCAAACTGCCGATTCCAAATATACTGGAACTAGAAGTCGGAAGAGAAATTACGGCATCTATTCTGAAGGTACAAGATTTAGACCGTTTTTCTTCAGGATTTCGTTAACCACAGATTAGAGATATTTGTCTAGAGGAAAAGACAATATCGATGAATCCATAAAAATGGGAGGGCTACATATGAAGAGGAGACTAGAGGAACCTTGGAATCATAGGGAAGTAACCCTAACGGGAAGCAAAACACAAAAATATGCATTTTAGGCCTAACGTTTTTGCACTAATGTACTTTCTTCTATCCCATGATTCGTTTTTAGTTTTAAGTAATACAACTGCTAATAACCGTATGTTATTGGACCGCACTTAACTGCACGTGTTGGTTAAACGGACACCTTAATTTTCCCCAAGGCTCAAGGATGTCTAGAATAATAAAATATGACATACGAGAGCATTTAAACGCCTGGAGGTAAAGACGACCAAGAAACATGAAAATACAAAAATGTCAAAAGAACTTGTACTATTACCCATGCAAGTTTGTACTGTGCAAAGGGACACAATTAATGATCATTTTATAATAAAGTGAGAGTGCGTTTCAATGCTTAATTCAGAAGATGAAAAATACCTTTAAGCTATGCTGAACTCTACTAAACCAATCACCAGATGTGCATCAATGGTCATTTGAAAAATAAAGTGATTAATTAGGGATGAATCGTGATGTCAATTAAGATTTTCGACAGTAGCAATTACTTTAATAGAATATTTGCGCATCCCGCCTAGAGTGATTCCATGTTGAAGTAAATCTGAGTTTTAAAGAATTTCTAGAACTAATCAGAGAGTGATTAATGCTGAAAAAAATACCATGCAACAATTCCTCTGTAGAAAGATATAGATTTGCTAAGAAGCTTAGGAGTCAGCAATGCCATCCCCTCCAGATTCTACAAACTTTACCAAAAACAGGATAGAAAGGAGACAAAGACTATAGTATGAAAATTTATTTTAAGGATGAACAAATTCGAAGTCTGACCAATATATACTTCCACGAAAAGTGTGTAGACAGAACAGGGATAAAAAGTGCATAGGACAGAGGAGAGCTCAATATGGATGTTAGGCAATTGGAACAAACAGATAAGGATTTGTAGTGCGAGTAACAAAGAACATCAGTAGGTCATACTTAGAACCACTGACCATCAAGTGATTGAAAATTCACTCGTTATTTCCCTCAATATGAAAAATCAGATTAAACAAGCGTCTTCAATTCCAATAATTTGACATGAAAGTTAGAATCAACGATGCTTAATATTCACGATGGGAGAATTAGAGCTTACCAGGAGACAAGGGATCCACACGCATCAATCCAGCTTGTCGGAGGCCTGAGGGTGGACTGAGAAACCAGTTAGATCGATAGTTGAGTCGTTCTAGTTGTTTCTTCCGTACTACATTGAACCCAGCCCCCGCCGTACCTTCTTCTCCGTTACTGTTGGTCTACAAATAGACAAAATCGAATAGTTATAGTAAGGTAGTATCCTTTGATTAAAAAGAACTAAATACAAGAGTTATAAAAGCATGTAAATTAACATGCTTATGAGCAAGGGATCGTGCGAGGAAGAAGTATTTATTCACAGTTTATTGGTGGTCTTTAAATGATTATTTCATCAAAAATAGCTACTAAGGAGCATTCAATGGTGACAGTGACCAATTCATTCTTTCGAGGCGTAACCGAAAAGAACAGCTTTAAAACGCTTCCTTTTGTAACATAACTTCACTTTGTTATAAAACGACGATTACTCGGACTTATTATTGCAACCTTACTTGTGTTATGGGTACAAACAATAAAGCGAATTCTTGACATTATTGTACTATAACTACAAGTTTTATGTTTTGTTTTATCTTTAAAATATTCTCGTATATTAATTTTTTTCCAGACCCATTTAAACTTCAGGAAATTAAATAGTTTTGCTGTAAGACTAGATAAAAAATCTCTTTAAGGCGTTTCCATCGCATTTATACGGTCATGAGTAAATACGTTGCTCTTTAACTCCTTTTCTTCCGCCTTCGAACACTTTGTGTAATGGAAAATGTTAATAGTTAATGGACGAGGAAAAATTAGTATGATACCTCGTGGTCATTTATATTTCTTTCTTTGTAAGGTACGAATTAGGTCCGAAAAATACACATCAAATTCCATTACTTGCGTGAAAAAGTAAAATAATTGTCTTTCCATTCTTGAGATATGTAATTCTAAGCTCTAGTGCATCACACATCGATGACTCCTCAACCCAAGACGAATGAGAATCCTACCGTATAAGTTTTTTGGAGCAATTTGAATATGAAATTGTCCTGAAAGACGCATTTAATATATTAAGGTGTGTATATTCTAATTTGCCTTTATTTTTACTGATCTATTTGATATACACCATGAAGCAAACCAGTCTAGAGGACCGGATGGCACAGCTTAGTTGGAACAAACTAAGTTATCCAGTTTTTCAAATAGACTGTTCAGGTTACTCCATGTTAACATTTACTAGAGGTCATACAGGAGAGAGAAATAGGAGGAGAGCCAGTTCAAGTCCAGTGATTATCATAGCTGCGAATCTTAGAACAGTCTGTCTCAACAGGCAGACACTCCCTCTTTCTCAAAGGTGACATGGATATCACACAAAGGTCAAAATACTAACGAGGAAAGGAGGAAGAGTATAAACAGGCGGTGGATCAATCAATATGAGAACGATGGGAGTCATAAAGAAGACTGTTTTAGATTCCTCGTTATTAGTTAACACCAGATAGTGAGAACGCTAGGGATATGTATATATAATATTCTAAGAGAACAGGAAGTTGTGGATATGCAGCAGATAAGTAGCTTCAAACAAATCACCACATTGTACCGCTGAGATAGAATTAATGCGAAAAGCCCAAATATATTTAGAGATTATTTGTAAAAGCAAATATACGGGGGAGAGGGGAAGCGAATTTGGGGTATTAAAGCAGTAATTGGTTAAGCTTGATATCTCTCGATCTGTTTGAGTTTTAGTTTGACAGTATCCGTCTAACTAACATGGGCGTCTGAAAAAAATTGACTATATTTATTATGGAAACTATTGCTCAAAGCTTCCAATATTAAACCAATCCGCCTTACGGCATTTTGAATCAAAGACTACGATTTCCTATACGGGTTGCTTAGACTCATTTTAAAAGTTAACAAAATGAGATCATTCAATCAAAGCTATAACAGTTTTAAGCTAAAAAAGTGTTTAAGACATGTACAAAGTAAAACATAAGCTATATAGAAATAAATGACTTCGAAACTTAAATCTCCTGATTCTCCCCTTTAGTAAACGTTAAATTGAAAGTCATACAATACAATTTTCTCATTCAATTACCCTAAAAAATAGATTAAAATGCAGTTGGCGAATAGTCGCCTAAATAAAAAGAACAATGAGATATCAACCCAAAATCGGACATAATAATAAAAAAACAACGGTCATCTTGAGTGATCCTAAATTTGCCATGTTTAAATCATACTAGCTCTTCCTATTTGCAGGTATCTTAAATACTAGAAGAAAACGTATCTTTAGTGGTTGACCAACCATCTAAATTAAACAATTGATCAATAAGCTTTGGACCCTGTGTGCGCGAATTCACTTAGAAAGCAGTGGACAAATCTTGAAATTTGAACACTGGAACATGAGGCAGTGGACTATACTTAAAATGCAAAAATTGGACAACCTGAATCCAAAAAATTAAATTTATTAAGAATTTTCCGATGCTCTGACTTTATTTTCAACATCTACTCCATTCCATTCTCTAAGTCCATATTAGACAAATTTACTGTTTTATGTGTTCAATACCATTGCATTGAGTTCACCTTGGGTGAACACAGCTTACGGAGCTCTGGTAACTCATAATTTTTAGCTACCTCATCTTTGCTATGTTAAAGCTGTAAACGGCGAAATGTCACATAAGAACATCTACTTCCTCAATCATGGGAAGAAAAAAACTAAAATTGAAGCGGCAAGACCGACTTTTCTTGGCAAAAAATATTGGCAAATAAGCACTGAACATCGTAGATAAGCATTTGCTGTAATTCAGGGGACGAATCATGAATTTGAATTTTGGAACGTCAACTGCTCATTCATTAAATATTGTACGACTCGAGTCCAAATGGGAAATGAAATGGGAATTTCTGACACCTTGACATTGCTCTCGGCATCTTTCTGATCCTCTCTCTTTCATCATTTTTTGGACTTCCTGCTATTCGGTGTCAACTGCTTCCCACAACTAAAAATGGTGACATTTATTTGCCTTCTCAATCGAGTTGATAACGTCCCATTTTATAACAAGGAACGAGAAAAAAATAAACACAGATGACATAGAAATCGCGTATATGTCCATCTTATCAGCCAATACCATCTAGTGACTAGGATGGCAACTAACGGTCATTGACCATATGGCTGCTTTTTAATCAGTGTTTTCTATTTCTCCCAATCCAAGATAAGTGTTGAGAACTCCCCTTCCCACCGATAAGAGCAGGCGGGAATAATCGATCTTCGGTTGTCTTTAGGTCATTTCCATATGCATCTCAAGATTTTCCTCACAAAAAGGAAGTTGAACGAGTGAACAAAACACTGTGCAGTACGAGAACACAACATGCGACGCAGTCATAAAAGATAGAACAGAGCAAAAAAGCTAACAACAACGAGGCAAAATGACTTGGGTAGAAAGAAAAAAACAATACAGAACCTGGCCAAATCGCAGGTCAGAATAAGCATATGGAATTAAAGAGAAAAAACACTTTAGATAACCTTCGCTGCCCTCGGGCGAAAAAAATTAATGTGGAACTACCCATTCTCATATTAACTTAGAAATAAACTGATGCAGAGGAAATGTGACTGAACTGAAAGTTACAGCTCTTATACTAGCCTAGCAACTAATAATTAGAGGGTGCAATAATAATTCCCAACCACTGTAGGAAGGCGTTCTCTAACGCTCATCTTGGGTTAGGGGGTGGCTCCATAGAACTTCTTTAGTGGGAAATTCGAATACTCCAAATTAACCAGTGCGGTGGACTATTCCGCTCACTGAGTGTCCACTAATAGAAATTGAGCCTGTGACGTCTGACTTCGCAGACGGGCACGTTTACCACATCGTTACCAATGCAATAAAACGTGTTATAGGAAATAAAGGGGACTCACCTAATGAGGATGCTTATTTATAATGTTCAGATACTAACCGTCATACTTACAGAATTTGTCATTAGGGATATAACATTGAGGCGGCCGAGAAACCACCCTAGGTAATTTATGTACTTATATCGACTCAATCACGACTCCGAGTGAGAAATGACTACTGCAGAATTATCGATATTCGAAATGCTTTCCTGTACGGGGTTAATGGTTATTGTGGTCGATGCATTTGCAACACGTTAAAATAGTGAGAAGAAACAAAAAATAGCAGATGAAACATCGAAATTTACGGTAATATGATAGTCCCAAACAATGCTCAAGTACAGACTGTCGTTACCAATTAGACTGAATGTATCATTCTGGTGATTGGCCCGTGTGTTCTCAAAGGCATTTTATTCCTAGTCTATCTAAATAAAATCGTTCTTTGTAAGTAAAGAGTGAGGTGGTCGGATTCCAAATTACTGGTCGTCTCAATCATCTATACAATTTTAATAACTTCGGATGTGAACAAGAGGCTTGAATAAAGGCGTTTATAGGCGATAAAGGCCAGCTTCCGCAAGATATGTTAGCTTACATAGTTAGATGAAATTATGGGTAAAAGATATAGCATCAATCACTATCACACATTTAACTCCTTCGGAAAAGAAGGCCAAATCTTTTGAAATCAATTATAAGAAGCTTTTGCGAGAGACGAGAGAAAGTTATGCAGTTTCCTTTATATAAGCTTTAAATGATCAGTTTGATCAGTAAATAAATGGGCAACTTAATCTCTACCCAGGGTGGTAATAACTCTGGTACCCAATAATTAGGGGAATTTTATTACTCACCCGGTTAATTAAAATAGGGAGTTACGTGGGAGAGATAGAGATTGGGCTTACCAACTCAAAAATCAAGGAATGATTAAAACTGAAACAGGAATCAGATATCAACTTCTAAAGTGACGTGGGATTCACACAAGAATAATGAAAGACAATATTACCAAAGACATTATATCTAGATGTTTTGTAACGCCTATTAAGTGCGACAGGAAATAAACGATAACGTACAAAATGTTTCAAAAAGATCCCGTGATGAAATATAGATCTAATTTATTGAGAAGGAAGTACACTTATCCAATTGGCCTTTCCCATCAAAAACACTGAACCTTTGTATCGTGCCCTGGCTTATGGGATGAGCTGCTAATTTGTTCGATCACATTTAATCTCCTAAATTAATCAAGGAATTTGGATCATACTCTCTTCGGGGTGACATTCCAATAGATCAACAGGGTAGCAATGAAGTATTAATCCTTAAATCAATCCGTGTATCCCATAATTAAACAAGATTATTATAACCGGATTTCCTAAAAAGGTTTAAAAAAAGAGACAGAGTACTCATGGCTTTCCAGAAATCATCAAAAGGGATCACAAAAT
The DNA here is from genome assembly GCA_900708905.1 of Hymenolepis diminuta. Taxonomy (NCBI): domain Eukaryota; kingdom Metazoa; phylum Platyhelminthes; class Cestoda; order Cyclophyllidea; family Hymenolepididae; genus Hymenolepis; species Hymenolepis diminuta. Next base: position 1,945,315 of record CAADRB010000018.1, read on the forward strand.
CTTTCTCTTATGAAAGCTTTTATTCGAGTCATTAACCAGCGCAGTCGGTCATTCTGATCACCGAATCCTTGTAGATAGACAATCTTGTGGTGTCCTTTCCTGTTATAATCCCAACTTTATAATCCAACTATTTGTGTAACCCAGATTTCCATACGTCTTACCTGAACGTTTTTTATTTATTTCTGTGATAAGGCAAAAAATTTTTCCTTTTGGGAAAACATTCAAAAACGTAGGAAGAAAAAGACCTCTAAGAGAGTGTTCGCTTTTAAGAGAGAATATTTAGGCAGTAGGAGTTGTAGTCAGAAAATCAGGCGTTCTGTTCATCACCTTTTCCCTCAAAGAGAAAATCTGGATGACAAGCCTTCGTGTGATTTCGCAACCATCTTTTTATCATAAGGTTCTTGCAACAACCGTTTACTGAAAAAACCTTGGGTTTGTGGTGATCGATTTGGTAGCGTCTCCTCATTCGCTTTCAATTGCAGTCGATGACACCGACAGTTCACACTTATAAGTTAATTTTACTCACTCCTTTCAGTTGTGATTGATGTTCGGAAATATGAATATAATTTTGTGTAGGATAAATCGTACAAATTTCACTTTCTCAACGAACACCTGTCCAGAATTATCTTAACTAACTCATTTTCGGTAGATAGGCTGTTAATAGCATTTAAGCCGATATTTACTGCTAGAGCATCTAGGTTTCTTAAAAAACTTACCTCTTGACCATTGACTTGACCTGGACGTTAATTCTATACCACTGGGGAATAAATTAAATTTATAAATAACCAAACCAATTATTAAGCACATCGAATGAACATTGTCAGACGCGGAATTACAGAAATGCAGACAAATATTAACCTTCGCTCTTGAAAAAAATATGTATCTGCAACTTTTGTACTTGGCTTTATTTAAACGGAATGAATAAACCATGAAGGCCTCATGGATAAAGCAGCGGCAATGATAGTTTAGGTTATGCAGAAATAGTTGGTTTTAGGAACAAGATCTCAAGTTTTGCTCATCCGTTTCCCCTTCCGCACTAAATGTTATTATCATTATTATCTACAATAATGCAAAAAACGTTACAAGTTTTAGTTGTGGGAAGCATTTGAGACCGAATAACAGGAAGTCCAAAAAATGATGAAAGAGAGAGGATCAGAAAGATGCCGAGAGCAATGTCAAGGTGTCAGAAATTCCCATTTCATTTCCCATTTGGACTCGAGTCGTACAATATTTAATGAATGAGCAGTTGACGTTCCAAAATTCAAATTCATGATTCGTCCCCTGAATTACAGCAAATGCTTATCTACGATGTTCAGTGCTTATTTGCCAATATTTTTTGCCAAGAAAAGTCGGTCTTGCCGCTTCAATTTTAGTTTTTTTCTTCCCATGATTGAGGAAGTAGATGTTCTTATGTGACATTTCGCCGTTTACAGCTTTAACATAGCAAAGATGAGGTAGCTAAAAATTATGAGTTACCAGAGCTCCGTAAGCTGTGTTCACCCAAGGTGAACTCAATGCAGCGGTAATAATTTATGCAGTATTTAGTAATATTGAAAGTTATAACCCCTAGTCTTAATCATATCTTTGAAAACACCTTTAGCGTAATGGGCTTGATTATACCAAGGTTCACTTACTAGTTGCTGTTGTTCTTGACCTCCGTCAGACAGATCTGCCATTTCAGAGAGGGAGTCGTACTGACGTCCAAGGAGGCCGGAGATATGCCGTCCACCTGGAAGAGGTGGGTCACCTCTCTGCACAGCGCCACTGCTGTCCCGCCGACGGAAATTAGCGAGGTCTGCGTTGGTGGCCGTGATGTGGGTACGCTTCTCCGAGTACTGTTGGACACGATCGATACGATGGTGATGGTTGTCGAGTTCTGCTATAGTATAGAAAATGGTACGCAATAACAAACAGTACTATTTCTACAAATCTTAAAAGGCTAGTTTGTACTACCTAGTCGACTTTAATCTATGACGAGTACAAATGTGTTACACATTTATCTCCTGAACTAGCGAAATATCAGATGCAGACTCTTTTTTCCAAAGCGAAATCTATTCAAAAGCTGCCCTGTGAAATGGAGAATGAGTGAATGCACGAATGGCTAAGCGAACATTTAATCAAATGTGATTGTGCTTCTAGAATAGCTTCTTATCTGAAAGGTACCGAATTATGGTCTAATGGAGCAAATCGTGCTCTCACTGTTATGCTTTGCATGGAAAAAATCAAACATCTTAAGAGCAAAAGCTTCAAATCTGTGTTTGTCTTTCAGAGGAACTTCTAAAAGATCCCTAGTATAAAGAATAGCGCTCTACAGACAAATAACCCAGAATCCAATCAACTTTGAAGCACATTAGTGAAGTTTAAAATGAAAGCAGAGAACATTCGTTCAACTGTGGAATACAGGTCTATCTCATTCGATTTCGCGATGGAGTAACCATTCAAAGCAGTTAATACTTTCAGCGGCGTGAACAAGGTAGTCAAATCAAAACTCTTCAATTAAAAACAACACTGTTAAAAATAAAAGTACCGACTTGCAAAGTTTTGCCATATCCAAAGAAAATCGAAAATTAGAGTTTAATATATCGAGAAACGTCTAGTCAATGAAAGATACCGTGACTCCGCCATTTTTCCACAAAGCCTCAGAGTCAATACAGATGCAGATGTCTATGTCGAAACTCTTCAAAGCATTTTTGTTAAACTACCTCGGATAGACAGCGTAGCCAATGGAGGAAGACTCTCTATGTCTTCCAACAAGATTCGGCTCAATCCCATAAAGCTCTCAAAACCCAGGATTTGGGTGGATGGCCGAGAATTTTTACCATCACGTCACATCAAACCTATGGCCATATAACTACTCATCAGACCCTAATTCTTTGAAACATTACGTGTGAGACGTCGTTGAAAAGGAAATCAATAAGCATCACCATAAAACCAAATCCTCTCTAATGAAGACAATAGCCCGAAACAATGGAGGACATCAATAAAGACCATCTGGCCAAAGCTTGCAGTCGCTTTCGAATTGAGTGGGTGATAGAAGCGGAATATATATATATATATATATATATATGGAATAAAGCCTATAGTAATATTAAGCTTATTTGTTTTTTTTACAAGAAATTGTAAGTTTCAAACATTAAGAGCTTCATTTTCTGTTTTTCTTAAAGTACGTAAGGTGTCCTCAGATGTACTACTTCTCAGGCAGATATCCCAAAAATCTTACAATCGTTTATTTTTCTACCATCAAAGCATTCGTATTGCGAGTTATACGCATCTTAAGAAACGAACACAGTTCTCTCTTATCGAATTAAAAATTAAACCTGAATAGCTCGCGATTTTTTAAAGAACGAAACAGTCAATATTGGTGCTACACTGTAGTTTCTCAATCAGAAAGTCCCCAATGTGTACCTTCTCCACAAGGTGTGAGCCTAGGTAAGGACTTTCATGTGAATACTTAGGTAGAACATTTCTCGCTGAATAAATACACACTTTTGTTAAGGAAAAAACAGACCAGAATGAGATTGTTGACGAACACAGTAAGTTCATATAACGAACAAAAATAATCATATGATCGTACTACAGATACTATTTGGATATAAAGATATATAGCTTTAAACATTACAGTCGCCAGATGGAAAAGTAAATTATGAAGATTTCTGTCTTGAAAAGGTGTCTTCTGGAACTCAGATTGCAATTTGTCCTTAAAACCTTCGGAATATTAGAAGAGTTCATTTCTGCTGGAGATTAGTTTTCAAAACAAGTGGGTAACAACATTCGTGAATGGAGATTCGAATTCTCCTGAAGTTTCATGGCCACTTATTTCCAAATCCACCTGCCATTTGTTTGATGGCTGAAGAAACCTAACATCTGCAACTTTAAAAAATGGGTGGTTGTGTCAATTGCATCTAAAATTCTGCATAAGGTTTGGATGGCATAAGTAAGGACTTACAACATTGTGACTAGCCAAAAAGAATACTATACTTTCGAATCCCAATATGCTAATCTTATCAATTATCTAAATTGTAAAGAAATGAGAACTTAAGGCATGAATAGGTAAACCAGAAATGCAAGGTTTTAAAAAACCAGTGGAGAAAAGAACAAAACAGTCACTATAAATTGCACAAGTGAGGTACTTTGAAAGAAAGGCATATTTAAGTATGGGAAGGGAAGACAAAGGGAGAGTTAAGAAGATAGTGTGTGCACACTCTGTCTTCACACAGGATTGCCATATTGAAAATTACAGGCGTGGTTTTGGGGCTAGGCCGTGTGCGGGTGAGAATCAGACACTGTACCAGACGAGTGTTTACACGTGACTACCATAGGAATGACTAAGACACACCGATTTTCAGATGAATGTTCTGAGTAAGCACCAGTGTTACATAATCAAAGCAATGCAGATTTCTACGACATGTCTTAAATTGATAGCACTTACCGTAGGAAAAAGAAAATATTCTGTAAAAGACCTTTTTTCGACTTCGAAGCAAAGCATCTCAAGAGTCTCCTGTAGCCTAGTTAAATTTCATAACAGTCGTCCGCTACATATACGTCAAAGATATGATTCTGACAAGATATATCGATTTTGAAGTTTTATGCTTTAATCAAATTGCTCTTGGGTTCTTTTTAGGCTCGAAATAATTAATGCATCAGGAGCTCAATTTAAATCCTTTCAATTAAGAAAATGCTTTTGTATTCACTCTAAATTCAAATTTAAATCATCTTAATCACCTTACTTTAGATAAAGATAGAAACCCACAATCAGACCGATCAATCATGTTGTCCAACAAAAGAATAATTTAACGCGAGTCATTTTAGAAAGAGAAGATCCAGACCTCCCTCCTTAAAACCCAGATAAGTACAAGGTGCAAACTTAAGTATTATTTATATTAAGATTTGAGTTCATTTAAAAGGACCAATTCTATTTAGTAGCATACCACAACTATTTGATCTTCTATAGAAGGTGCAGTTAAATCAGAATTTAAAAAAGACCACGATCCATAGATTGAGATTATCTTATCTCAACATTAGCCAATACGATAAGCATTCAACCTACTGGATACGCGCCACTGACTTTCATAATAGTGTCATATGATGTAATGGATTACAGCAAGCAAATGAGAATGTTATCAGATGCAGTCCAGGAAGAGTTAATTTACTAATAATTCTCTTGTGCAATTACAGTTGACAGCCAAAATGGCTTTCAGAGAATGAGAATGACTGGGAGAATTATTTTCCAAATGTGTGGGTCCGAGTAAACACCAATATTACGAAAATCACTGAAAGGCACTAACGTAACTTAGATTTGTGAAGATATACTAGTCTGTTGATCTACATCGGTCTCGAACTATTTCCTCTAATAAAACAGACGCGTATGTCAACACTATTAAATGGCCTAATTAAGCCTTCCGTAAATAACGCCAGGCTCGATACTCCACTCTGATTGCATTTAATTGATTGAGCCTAACCAAATTGAATAGATTTAAATTAAAGGTTGTACGAACTAAGTGCACTGTAGCGCGTGTAGTATCCGGGCTTCAGCGTTTGACCACACTGAAATCTCCCCATTTGATACGGCGATTTTGTATGGTTAACCTTCCCTTGTCGTCAAGTGCATCTCGTCTGTCTATCCAAAAACTTGTAATTGACACAATATGCTAAGACATGATATAGTCAAGACTTGTCCTCTCTGGAATCTTCTGGGTAGTTCCCAATACACGCGGCTGTCCAATCTTATAAAATTGTCTCGTTCTACATTTGGACTAATAAAAAATGGTCTTTGACTAACGTAACTAGAGAAAATATGTATGAATGAAGACCCCGTTTATCATCGAAATCAGCTTCCAGGGCGAAATTCCAAGCAAAGTAGCCTTCTACATCAGTCCCCAACCAATCCCATTACTATCAATTACCTTCTAAAAAGTCAAAATTTTGGAAACGAAATCTTCACAATTTACTTACATCTCCCGTCAACAAGAATAATATTTGCCTGTTGAGTAATAATATTAAATTCTTTAAGGAAATATATCAAATAAATTGTTTATCAACAACAAAATAAACTATTCTTCAGCGATCCAAAGAAATAAATGTACCAAGAGCAGCACGACCTACCGAACACCGCAGATATTAACTCACTCACTAATGCTAGGATTCAATGGGTTTGAACTATGTAATATCAATGATATAGTAAAGTGACCTATGAATACTAAGTAAAAGGCAGACGGCCTAATGAATCCAGATTATATATGAGGTCTCTCTTATGACTCCCTGATTTTATTCTGTAATTCTACTCAACTCTCCCCTCCTTTAGTGGACTGTTTTACTGTTTCTTATGTTTAAACGTTTTCTCATAATCAAAATTGTCTTTTCTTTACCACAGATGATAAATAACAATAAAACGGATGACACTACTTACCTCAAGATATATGCCGTAAGTCAATTTTCTTTACATTATCACATGCAAGCAGAGAAAATCCTTGAAAACTACCAAAGAAATGGTTGGAAAGATTATCAACAGTCGTAAAAAGGGCATCTTTTGGAAAGAGTCATTGAAATTTAACTTGGGCGTGAGAAAAGCACAGCACCGAATGAAAAATTTGTGTTGAAAAAATAATAAACAGACCTATTTCTACTTCCATAGTTGTAAAATCTTAATCATTTTAATATTTCCATTACCATTTTTCATTTTTTCTATTTCCTACAGTAAAACAATAATTCTGTGATTGGCAAGAGGATAATCAACAAAGGCGTCTAAGTTATGATCGAATTTAACCTTAATCTGCAATGATCTGTGATTCCGAAACATTGTGAAAATAACTGTACAGCGGAATCTAATTTTGATCGGGGTTGATTCAAACGAAAATTTCGGTAAGGATTGACAATTTTCATCTTGCATTACCAACAGAATTTTCCACGATGTGGATAGAATCAGTAATCATAAAGATTTACCTTATTTGAATAAAAACTCAAAGGTTTTTCCACAAGGAAATGACCCAAAACTTGAAGCTACCAGATTAACCTTAAGATTCACCTACGTTTCCACCACGTCATTTGAACTCCCATATCATATGGACGACTACAACAGTCAGTATCAGTCTATTCATGTCTCGGAATCAATATTAGGACCAACTGCCAAACGTGTAAGCAAGACGAATAATAGTCAAGAGATCCTGTCAACTATGAATCTGATGACTAAAATCATCAGATTCAATTCAATTGGTCCATGAATCACGTAAATAGCATTAATTTTCACAGCACATCACGTATGAACTCTGATCTCAAATGAACGAGCATAAAGAGAACTAGACGAGATACTTGGATAGGTATTAGCAAGAAGTAAAGTTGGAACTTTAGACGAGTGGTTAATAGTAAATTATTCAGAAGACTTAAAAGCATCCGAAAATCGGGCACCTGAAATCCTTGTTGAAGTTCGAACAGTGATCCTATCAATAGTGAAAAGCATTACCTTTTCCGCCTACAGTTGACAGCTTCACCCTTCACTGTTTTTGTTTGACCGTCCTTGATGTGGGGATTTTACGCTTTTAGAAAGGGGAATTGACGTCGTTGGCTGGTTTATACAAAGACTTCTACAATGTGATGACACTCAAACTTACATTAAAAGACGCATACATTTCTGATAAACTCTAATCTCGTATCGTAAAAATAGAGTAAAGTGACGACGTTTTCTACACACACGAGGGTCCGGAAAATGAACTCAGAGATTGACCTCAAACGCATATACGTAAACGCAGACACGTTTACCGCCACCGTGTGCGAATGTAATGGAGAAGGGGAAGCTATTTGCTCGCGTTTTAACAAGCTCCTAGAGTAAAGGTAAATGAAAGTTTGATAATGGCAAATTAAAAGAAAAAACACTTCCATTAATATGGAAGGCTACTGGAATCGGGTTAGAAAAGTTATGGGTAATTCAGAAAAACAGTGAAGAGAAAACGACTCAAATAAACGATTAATGTCACAAGTTATTTTCAACATGCACAAGACTTGTTGGTAATGATAATGGTACACTGGTGAAATTATTGTATACTTGGCGTCACTAGAGGGCGTCTAATTTAGATTTTTCATCTTTAGAAGTGTGAATATGCGTTATGAACAGACATAAAAGCGCCAATCAACAGCCATAAACCTCGAACAATAAAGAAAGCTCGATTCCTAACAGGTATTCTACAGCAGCTTATCTCCATTTTTAAGTACCACCGATTGGATATGAGCGTCGATACACATCCAGTCAGTAAATTGAAGTGGTCTTCCCAATCGCCTGTAATTTGACTTAATCTTTCAAAGTGAGTGTTAACCCAAAACACAATTAAGTTGTTTTCCACAAGCAGGAAAGTTTAAGAAGTAATTTTGAAAAGGATCATCTTACCTAAAGGCCACGCATACTAGTTGAATATACAAAGGAACATAAACTGATAGATAAATTACTGTAAACAGTATCCGATAGTCGTCGAATAGGACGCGAGATGTTTCGAAGGCAATTAAACCGTTATAATTTGGAGAAAGGTAGAGATTTGAGTACTTTCAATACTGAAATCTTGATAGTCAGATACTTTAATCCTCAGTATGAGGAGAGAAAACTTTGCCCATCATCATTATAACATTAGCCTTCAAACTCTAGATTACGTATAATCTCTGCACCAGAAGGCCGATTCGAATATTTTCAGTGTAGCTGAACGGAATTTACCGACCCTATTTAATTTGTTACTGGCTTTCAATGGTCTTACCTAAGAATGCAATCTCACTTTTACCACCAGCCAACCAAATAGCCAATCAATCTCCATATAAGTTAAAATTTATTATCGTTTGTAATTTCTTAATAAGGAATTGTCGTTGAATCACAGGGCCTCAGTTTTCTTTCCACTGGATCTGAGCAACTGCAGCCTAAGTATAGCCTCAGTGCACAGTTAAAAAATATTGCAATAAACTTATATTATTCTGTCACCTGATGGAATAGGTTATTTGATGGATATCACCAACGCTCTAAAATCAGCGTTAAATGTCTGCATTCGAGTTTTATCAAAAGTGGAAACAAGGCAAGTTTCATTTAAAAGAGCTTTTCACACAGATTCTCATGGTCTTTGAGACAAATGCGGAAGAGTTTACAGAGAGATAATTAATTAGAGATGACTCACTCTCCTATTAAGATGAACACTGCCGAACGAAATTGGACATGGCATTAATAATTACATCCAACTTGGAACGCCTCTATTACCTTAATTTATGCCTGAGAACCCTTGAATCAACAGTTATACAATCCTACAAAAAATCCTATTAACACCATAGCAATCGAAATTTAATATATCAAACGATCCATAGTAAATACTACTTTCACTTCAATGTATTACCATAATGAAAATTGATAGTTTAGCTTATTAAGAATAAACACTTTTAACCTAACGGATTAACAAAGTGCACACCACCTTCCAAGGTTTAGAATGAATTAAACAAATACTTCATGTATGTCATAATAAATTTATGCTAATTTAAATGATACGTGTTAGAAACATATTGACATAAGTCTGGAGATTAAATATCTAGGTATGGAGAAGGAAATGTAACAAATAGGCACCAAGGAGCCCTTCCTTTATTTTTGCTCTTTGTATAGACTTATATAATAGATTAAATTCCTATTTCCATGGATATCTATACAGCATAATTGAAAATTGTCTGCCTATAAAGATCGCCAGATTTATTCAGAAACTAGTTATTCGAGAGCATAGATGATTATTACAAAAATTTATGTTTAAATCAATGCAAAGACCTCAAAATTGCCGTGCAAAATTCAGGCCCACGGGTTCTATAACGAAACTACACAATTTGAACTTCAAATAAAACCACATGCTTCATCTTCATAACAGTTAATCCTCAATTATAATGTTCTTTTACCTAAGGGACCACCGGTGTATAATCACAGACGTAAACAAACCCCATAGTAGTTTACGATATTTGAGTTCTTAATAAACATTTGTTTGCGTCCCGATGACCTAAACAGACCGCAGATTTAAAGGGCATATACATACCTGCACTAATTCTAGAAAAAAAAATTATATTTTATAGTTTTGCGAAAATCCTCCTCCACATCTGGAGAGGACACATCTCCGCGTGACTAGAGGTTATGATATGCAAGAGAAGGGGAGGGTAGTGACGAGTTAAAATATGGGTGCATTATTCTCATCCAGTGATTAAAAATGAAACAAGGGAGAGCAAGAAGTAGGGATTCCTAATAGGATATCCATACGAGAGTCTGTCTTCTCTAACGAAGAGATCTCTTCGTGATTCTTTGATAAACTGTCGTGTAGCCGTTTCTTATTAGGCCATCATATAGTGACCTAGTTAAGGCAAGAGCAATAAACTATTGACACGAAATTTTGCTTTTCAGTAAGTCCCTATTGTTCTAAATAGTAGTTTTCAAGTTTTGAGGAAGAAGATGAAACTTGTATTTAATCATTAGGCAAAATTCAGTCATTTTCCTTCGGCTATCCATTTTTCAGAGTGGCTTTATTCAACCAATAAATACTTGAGGCTCTGTATTTCCTCCAGTGAACTTAAATTAAGTTATTGGAAAGCCGCAAGCCGGTACTTCTTTCAAAAAGGACAAATATTTATCTTTACCGCTTAGTTAATGTACAACAAATGAGTATAGTCATGGAAGTAAAATCTCAGGGTTTAAAAAGGATTGATTAAAGTGCTAAATCGGTGCCCTAGGTGTTGTTGCTAATCATCACAGTGTCATTTTGCTATCACCAACTTCCACTGTCAGCGAGTAACAAATCACATTGCCCATTAAAATGACAAGCTAATCACAATGGTGAAATCACACCAATTTCCAATTGTAATGAAATGGAAAAATGAAAAACAAAATAGGTCTCTGAGCAGAAGTTGAACCAGTATTAAGAAGCGTTAGTTGCCGTGCACGCACTTGGTAGTACTACAGTGTTAGTACTACTAAGAGCCCGTACTCTTCGGCATCCATTAAATCCGCTCGAGTCAGATAATTAAGAGTAGAGATTCTTTGGAATGAGACGGAACTTTAGAGCTTCCATTATGCCATCTCCTCTCAAATATTAACGTCGAAACCTACTTTCAATATATTCGTTTATGAACTCTGAAGTCATCATCAGTGGACGAAATGGCCAATCCCACCTTTTGATTCGACTAATAGAGGGGTGACAGAATTTGATTTTCTCACCAGGGAGTCTCCATGATTCAATCTTTCCCTCCAAGACATGTATTGGAAAACGCCTTACAAAATGGACTTGGAGACTATTTTAATAAGCTTTGAAATTGAAGGTTGAGATAAGAAACGCGGTTAAGGAATACGGTAGATTAAACTATAAACTTTTTAATCGGACATACTTACCGTCCAGATAAACGTCTAGACAGAGAGCAAAGGCTTACAACTAGAATTTAACAACAATAGATTGAACTACTCGAAAATCTTTAACAAAAACCAGATATGTAAATCAGTATCATGACAAAGACACTTCAACTAAGGATAATTTAATGTGAGTTCTTCAATCTTTTTTCCCACTATTAGCATTGAGAAAGTTCGCTTCAATGAGTGTTGGGACAAGAAACGCGTTAGAACATACGTATTTCGCATCCCATTCCAGGAAAGGAATTTTCAGATATAAGCCCAAGTAGTCGGCGTTCACTCACTTTCAGTAGTTAAGAGAAATTCAGAAAAGAAAATAACCACAAAACCTACCAACATTATCAAAATCAACGAGAATTAGAGAAGAATGCTCTGAATAACTGTTTGAATTTTACCAATACCAAACCCATATATTCCAAGCCCACCCTAACAATCATCCTGGACAAAAACAAGTGTTATAACCAAATTCACCTTCAAAATAGCCACAAATCCCAGAACCCAACAATAGTACATAACTATTTTAATGATAAGCCTTGCCCAAAAATTGTTAAAATACTTTTTTTGGCAAAAAATATTCATTTTCATCCAATGGTAAGGCATCCAGAAGTCTCTAATAATAACATCCACCCATTTCTCTACAAATCAGGATTCGCTAATACCATTGACGATGCCGATTACTAGACGAACGAAAAAATTGATCTCAACTTCATTTCAGAGATGTGACGGTCAAATGCGTTATCCTGAAACCATAAAGGCTCTAACAAAAAAAAATCAACGAATAGTTGAAAAAGGAAACTTGGCATGAAAGAAATGAAAATTGGATGAAAGAGGATAGCGAAACTTGAGCTACGTAAATAAGAGTTCATTTTCATTATGACAGAGAACAAACGTTAACGACATTAACATAAGCCTTTAGTAAACAAATATCACTTAATCAAACAATACAACAAGTCAATACAGTCAGACGTAATTATAATTGAATGGAAAGAGATATACATAGTGGCTATTTTGACAAGGACAAACGTCGGCACAAATGTGCGAAGATAATACGGGCGTCATTTTCATCACAATCTACTAATACGATAAAGCGACGATGTCAGAAGTAATAAGAGTTGAACAGCGCAAATAGAAACACACATTGATTATTTTGACAAAGGCAAACATCTAGACAGATTGCTCATACACTTACGATCTATAATACTAATGTCCACTTATTTATCAAGCTAGAATACATTATACTATTCGAACATGTGAACGCATAGCTATAATGATATAATGTGGGTAAAGGGTGGGGATTACTCGATCCTCGGAATTCGAGATTTTTACTTTTTCACTACCCAACTCAGAAAAATATGTACTACTACTTTTTCAAATATACTTTGAAGAGGTACATAGAACCTAGTGTCAACCTTGAGGAAGACACTTTTATAAATAACGTTTTAATCACCCCTGTCTTTCATCAGACTTAGAGCAATCAAAATTTGGAGTTTGAAGTTCTTGTCGATTTTACATTTGCTGGATAGTGATGCCATTGATAATGCAAAAGCACAGCTTTCTTATCTGCGGACGTTCGCATACAATTTGCAGCCTCACACTTCACTGTTTTCGGTCAAATTCCATTGAGGTAGAGTGATACAATTGTAAATATGGGATTCCGTATTCTTTCAGTCACGATAGACGGATCATGCCAAGAACTACCTTGACATCTTAATTCATTTTCTTTTACCATTATTTTGTGCAAGCTTTCTTTTCAGTTCCAGTTGGCACCTGATGACCCAAAATAGATTTCATGATAAAGGAGCTTGGGAGACGTTCTTTAGAATTCACTTACTCATTCATAGTAGCTACCAGAAAACTTCGGATAAAAAACTATCACTTGATAAACAATACAGCAAAGTGGTACAGTGAGAAGTAATGAACAACAATGGAGACTAGACAGGCACACAATTTACTAATTGGAGAAATATCGTCTAGACAGAGACGAAGAGCTCACACTTACGGGCATCATTTTCATCCACAACTGCGCCACTACGAATAGGCGTTGAAGGAAATGCAATGGTAGCGGGAGAAGATGTGCAGGAGGCTTGGAGACTTGACAGAGGGAGTCGTAGACTGGCATTCCGAGAGACTCCGTCCTTGTCTCCTGTGGGTGTTTCACCGCCTTGTTGTAGGGGAGGGAAGAGGTATTCAGGGAGATCCAATGTCATTGTCTGATTTACTTGCTCAAATTGCTCTTTCGTAACTTCTGAAGAAGGTAAAGATGAGAAATTAACTTAGACAAAATATGCCAAAGTAGACTGATTGACTTATGAGGTAGAACAAATTCAGAGTCTATTGATATAAACCGACAAGAAATACAAATATATAACCATCAAAATTATTTATACAGAGTTTCCAGTTTGAGACAAGGATATGGAAAAATAAGACCAATAAATACGATGAGTTACAGTAAATGTAAAAATAAATCACAATGTAAATACAACCGGTTTATCAGAAGGTATGCGCTCAAAACCGGTTAGCAATCGTCCATTAAATAATTTGACTATTCAATTATTAGCACCACTAATAGTACACAAATAAAAAAAGGAATAGAGCGTTCAAGCTTTTACATTATGAGTCATGTAGTATTCAAATACTTTCATTGCTTTTTTTATTCCCTGCCATTTTTTCCTACTTTAGAGAGGCAACCATGAAGAACAATCCATAATTAAAGATTACTTTACCCCCACACTTTTCCTTAGAAACTTCTTAACAAGAAGCCTTAAGGATGAAATATAGAGAACCTTATTCAGTGTAACCTTGGGATCGAATACTAGTGAAGGTGTAAAAAAGATGAGAATCATATTTCCATCTTGAGATATGTGGGTAGATATGTGAAAGTCGAGTTATTTAAAAATAATTTATCGCAATAGCTAGTAGAAATCTATATGAGGTTAGAGGTGAGTACATGGTGTCTTACCTCTTGCCAAATTAAGTGAAAGAAATAACCTTAATTGAACAATAATCCAAGTTATCGGTGAAACACTGCGAAGTCTGAAAACGGTTATTCAAGTGCAGAGTGGCGGATCATTATAGATGTACATGCTCAGATTAATACAAAGTCCGCCAAAACTGTCACGCAAAAATCAATTCTACAAGTCTTGTTTAATAGAGCCTTGAGTATTTAAGGCAAATGCAGACGAACAATTACTTAAAATTCGAATCTCTAATAAAACCTCATGTTACATATGTTCTTTTCAAGTTCCTTTTATTAAAAAATAACAATTTTAAAATGAAGTGATATCTCACTCACTCTAAAAACAAGGTCTGATCATTTATTAACGAAACTTAATAATGGGAAAATATTTTCATCTTTAATGAAAACTAAAACATTATCATTAAGAAGGAAAGAGTATTTTCCATCTTGGAATATGAGAATGGAAGTAGGAAAGGGATTTTTCTGTACAAAAAGAAAGAGTTTCCAAGACCACTAGTTAACTGACTGCACGGATTAATATCATTCCATAGCGGAAACAGAAGCTTGCACAGACAAGTTAAACCAAAATCCTCTATTTCATTTCTCAAAAGACGCTAAGCAATTTCCTATAATTTTCTTCCGAAATAGGGGAAGTGATATTTTGACAAAAAATTGCGTAAAGACCCAAAAAAGACCATCTGTTCGCTTGATATGTGGATGACTCATCCTATCAAAAATTTAACTCCTTTAGCGCGCTTAAGTCATAACAATTAGCTAGAGTCGGATATTAACAAGCGAAATTGGAAACAATGATACAAAAAGAAAACAATTTGTGAGGCGGAGAACTAAGGGAGGTAACAATGTAAGGTAACTAAGAGAGCATAAGAGTGCAAAACAGTAGATAAACGGAAATCGAAAAGTACTACTTCCCTTCTCCCTCCCTATACCTATAAGAAGTAAAAACGGATACAGTCGAGAAAAGAGTGGATATGAATAAGCAGTATATAAAAATGAACGATGGAAGCTCTGTGATTATTTGGAAATGTTCAGAGAAAAGTTTTATAATCTAGGGGGGAGCATTTTGTAGCGAACTGATAAACAGTTCATGGGAAAGACCTTGGTGTGATAGCTCGAGTTGATAACAATAACAATTTACGGGACAAATAAACTTAGAATTTTTTGGAGCAATAAAAAAGGGTTGTTTTTACTAACTTTATAAAATAAAATGGATAATAAATAAAGATATAAGATAGTTCATTGGCAAAAGTATTTTACAACTAATTTTGGAATAGAAGTATTATCTTGGAAATATTCTGATGAAGACTTGTATTCGATAATTTCTCTATTAACCATTTATAACAAATGGCAAGTTCATTCAATGGAAAAATCAAACTTAGAGCTTCTGACGCGAAACTCTACATACATAAAGATAATTAAAGTACGACTTGAGTAGATTTAATAGAAGTTATCTTGGAATCTCTAATGGGAAACACGAATTCTATCAACCTCCTTGTTGAGCAGATATAACCAGTGCAGTTGGCTATCTAAATCAGAGCAGAGATGTCATGGCCAGTGGCTTGGCAGACATGCGCATTGACCACTGCACCACCGGCGCATAAAGATGGATGCTCTTTCTATTATTGTTGTTAAATAAACCAAATATTGATTTGATTTCACATGATTTCATATACCTTAATGAAATACTGAATAGAAAGTAGCAATTTCAATCCCTACTTGACTAAGTAATAAAAGAACTGCAACGTTTAGATATAAGAAAAACCGTCATTGGAATAAAATAGTACTAATTCCCCTGACTATCATTTTCAAAGATCGGTGTCAGAAATCTACTATTCTCAAAACTAGATATCGATTTTCTATATAATTTCCCACAGTTATTAGAATTACAGATTAAACATGGCTTCCGAATAACTAACATTAACAAAATTGTAAGAAAAATGAAAGTCATATTCGGGCACTGAGGTCGCCAAATTTCATAAACAATATATTTTTTTAAAAATTTCATAATATGAAATCGAATAAAGGTACTACATATTTACAATTTCGAGGGTTTAACACGTACCATCTTGTAGAATATCAAATCCATGTTTTCTGCTTTCATTAATTAACATTTGGCGAAACATATGAAGTGAGTATTGTCCTACAAAAGCGACGGAAAAAAATATATAGATAACAAGGAATAAATTATAAGATCTGTTTCCGGTGGAGATATCTTACTTGGAACATTCTTTGGATAGCGAAATTCATATTTGAATTTTTCTATTCTCGAAATGCTTGTACCAGTTTCTTGTGTGAAGTAATCAATAAGGTCCTGGCCAAAAACCTCCGTCGAAGCGAAACCTACAATGAGTATTTCCATGACTTTCGAGGCCTTTTCAACCTAATTAAGAAGCAGCAGGCGGGATGAATAAGAAAAGAGGAACGATACAAGAAAAATTAATAAAAACACACGCTTTCTGCACTAATTGTCATGTTAGGGAAGATTGAACCAGCTACTGATTTCGCAACGGCCTCAACAGACATTGCGTTAACTTCAGTGTGGTAAATCATACGAAACCATGTTCCGAACAACAGGGTTAGCAGCTGTTGTACAGTTTTTGGCTGTGAGGTTATTATTCTATAAGAAAAAATTGTTTATGATACACAATTGGCAAATAAAATAGTGACACAAAAGTTCCTGAGAAAACGTACGATTTCATGCGGGCACTTCGAGCATCAAGATCAATGATATCAAGCGCATCAAGCAATGCCATTTCTGATTCTTTACCAAGCAAACCTCCATCAATGTTGAGTAGAAAGCGTTTTGCGAGATTGGCAAGTGTATAAAAGTTATAATCCATCCAGTTTACAGGGACTCCTGCCTCTAAGTCTGAAATGATTCTTTTAATTGATTGGATATTCCCGGGACGTCGAAAAAGGTCAGTTACTGTTACACCCTCGCGAGCTATATATACAAGAAGACTCTACAAAATGATTATAATCAAACTAAACGTACCTTTAACTGAGACGCTAAGTTCTCCGATTTAAACGCATCGGTAAATTTTACATTAAAATATACTTTGGTTGGCCTTCTTGCTAACTTATCTTTCCGGCGAACGCAAGATTTAATGCGAGGTAAAAGAGGCATTGAAAAGATTGAATACAGTTTAAAATAATGTAGTCCTCTAATGCAGTGTACAAAAAGATAAGAATCGCCCAATAGAATCGTCAAAAACTTTCAACCAATAATATATCGCGTGAGTCAAATTAGCGCCTATTGAAGTTTGATCGTTCAAGCAAAATTCCAATTCAAATAAATAAACGATTTATGATTAAAAAATGGAATCAAATATTCAGATACAAATATTCATTTTATAAGATTATATTAAGCATTCATTATTTCAAGGAACCGTTGTTTGAGTTCTCTTTCTAAATTTCAAATTCAGTATAAATGCTTAAAGAATATAATTTTACCAAATAAAGCTGAATGTATTCTAATGTCATGTCATTCAAACACGACCGACGAAAAATGTCTTTGATATTCCACACGTATATAAAATCTGAACTTAATTGCAATTAGGTAATCCATGTATCATAAAACTTCATCTAGTTAATTTAGGAGCTATTTATTCTTGGTTGTTGCTTTCTTTCCGTGATTGAATTTACAGATGTAGAAAACATAAATTAACACCTTTATTTTGGTCCACACTATATTACCTTACGTAGCAGTCAGGAAATTGAAGCTTGACTTCCTATGGCCATGCAATTCAGATAACATTTTGTGAACAACTGTTATTACCAAAATCCTAGTCCCTCTTTTCTAAAAAATCCTTTTTTTTTCAACAACATTTTACCTAACAAGACCCACGACTTTTGACATTGCACAGGCGCATCCACCTGAACAAGTGGGCAGTTTTGCATAGTGTTATTAAATTGCATTCTTTCGACATTAAAAGATAATATTTTTCACTCAAGTTATTATTAACGTTTGAAAAAATAAGAGACCCATTAAACTAATTATGGAAAAATTTGCTATCATATCCATACCTTCAATACGTGAGCATGCTAGTTATAATTCTCTAATGCAGTTTTCAATTCTGGACTTGGATGCTAGCTTACAAAGAATTGGGTTATGAAACAGTGCAGCATTGAAATATCCTAATACATAAAAAAACGTGTTCTTTGGTTCAACTTCCGCTAGTAGAGATTATGTTTAACTCCCACATACTCAATTTTATTCTCTTAAATGCTTCAAACACTTTGAAGAAGATTTTAACATGACGTTTATTGCACATTTCTTTCGTTGTGTATGCAACCTAACTTTGCGAAGTAAAATCCTTCCGCACTATCGAGATGCCAAAGTACTAGTTTCTGCTGCCAAAATCTATTCGCATACTAGGCTACGGTTGACAGAAGGCAGTTATTCAGTAAATGTAATTTGATGAGGCTCTGGAGATCGAAACACCGCGGTAACAGATTTTGTCCCAAACAACTGTCAAGCTTTCAGGAGTGATTTGTGTCCGTTTACCGGTAATGATATTAGACTATTTAAAGGTTATCTCCAGGATTTGATTATCTTGAGATTGAATATAATCGGTTCCCGATCGCCTAACATTGGAATTGGATTGTATTTTTGTAAGAGCGACATTTCTCTTTAAGAAAATCGCAAAAAATCGAACATTTACGAGTGAAATGGAATAACGAATAATATTCTTGATGGAGGTTGTGCCGACATACATTCTCTTAATACTAGTCTATACACTTACCTCTGCTGTCAAATTTGAGATCGAAACCACTAATAAAGAGAAGGATAAGTACAAAAATCACCACTTTATTTATTAAAGCTAGTTATATTGAACTCATTTACTCTTCCGTCACGATTGTTAATCCATGCATTGATTTGATTTCATCCTTCAAAGTCTACACACAAGATAACTGAAAGAAAATTTAGCCAAACCTCCTTCACTGATCGATGTTGTGCTAGAACAGACATACCGGCAAAATCCTTGGACCTTATAAAAATTTGATACATGGCACCACATCCGCCTTAAGAAAACAAGATTACAGAAAACTAAAACCACAACATACCACTGATGTCAGAAACCTCTATTAATTCTGCATTTTTAAATCGATCTTGAAGGAGAGATTTTATCTTTGTCTCAGACTCCGTAGCAAGGGAACGACGCAGAGTCGCGAAAACAGCTGACGAATTTCGGAAAAACTATCAAACCACTTCAAGATTAACACACAAAGAGAGATAATTAATACAAAAAAAACTCATCAAATAGCAAAAAGAATAAGAACATGTATTAGAGAAACGAAAATTGATATTTGTGATGGATTGAAATACTAGTAGTTTCAGTTGCAAGCTTTTCAGCAAATTGTCGACCTGAGAAGTTAAAAAGAGAGAGTTTACTAGCGAAAGGTATCTATTTCCATCTCATATTAGTGAAATCGAAAGAGGAGACAATTCCATCGATTGGACCGTCACGACTATAGAGGCGCCGGTACAAAAGGGCCTCTTTGTACTCTTTTTTAGCATATTTCATTGTTGGCAAGTTCAGAACTAAAAGGTTAATAGAAAGGATTATTAGCACAACAATCAGGAAACGAGCTAAAAGGATCATTGTGGTAATACTTACCAACGGATTTGATGAAAGAGAGATAAAGAAGTGCACCTGACATGACGAAACAAGCCCAGGCAATAGCAAGTTTCCATCTTGGATGTGGGGCCATCGTTTCCGCCATTGTCATACGAAAACTGTAGCGGTAAAGCTGTTTCTTCTCCTCAAGGGTCAGGTTCTTCCAATCGCCTAACTCCTTCTTCCTTAAAGCTTCATACTAAGATGTAAAATAATGAGAAAAATTGAAATACAAACCACATCGTCATTTTCTCTAAATCGAATAGAAGGATAAGGGTTGTGTGGATCGTCAAGGTATTGGGGGTTTCCATTTCGACCGAAACCAACAATTTCACGATTACTTATTTCCGGATAATACTTCTGAACGAGAGGGGAAACAACGGTTGAGGCTGGTCTCTGAATAGACTTAGCGATCACTGGCAGTCGAGTCAATAGTTTGAACTAGACAAAAAAATAAAATTTATATAAAATTAAATGCAAGGAGTATTTTGGCACAGAAATTATCAATAAAAAGAAACCCACACGCTGCATATTCAGACCGACGAAAAAGAACTCGAAGATCGTTATTTATTTTGGGCGCTAATTCAGCCATTGCTTCATTTTTCCGATTTCTATTTGCTGAGATAATGACAAATAGTTACAAGCTCCTTTAGCATGGTTTGTTATTTTGAATTATTAATATACTTTAGGAAAAATAATTCTCGTTTTTAGAAATATGGTTACACAAAATTAACTCTGCCATTAAGCACATATGCACATTAAGACGCTTAAAACATCATGTGAATTTTAATTATTAATCATTTCAGTCTATTAAATGTTAAGAACGATGACAATGTGTGATTATACACCCAGCCATTCCAGCTAGGATAATCGTATTTCAATATTACTGACATTTTTCACTTTTAGCTCCCATGAATTTTAAATCCTAATACCGACGGTATAGGTACTTTAGGAGCCAGACCAAAAAAAGTATCCTCCCATGGAACTAGTGGTCATCTTAAGGCTAACAGGATTCACTATTCTTTTTCGAACGAGGAGATCAAGAGTTAATAAGGACCGTAGGTTTATTGGACAACTGAAAAGTAATGAGGGAGGAGAGGTGAAGGGAGTTGAAGGAAGAATTTGGGGGAAAGAGAAGACAAATCTGGATGTGTGGAAACAGACGCTTATGAGGGCAAAATGAGGGAGCTGTGAAGTTGCACGCCCACTGTTAGTTAATAAGCCTCCAGTAAAAATTTCCAACCGACAACCAGGTGTAAGTCAGTATGGGCAAAATACAAAAAGAGAGAGAGCAAAGTCACGAGTCAGATTGAACAGATACTACAAATCCCTGTTAAATACTAATGTATTTTTATGAAATTTCTATTTATATAAGACTTCATTCTTCATAAGGGCCTCCATATTTGTTCCTTTCCTGCCTCGTCGTCAAAGTTGACAGTTGTGGTAACATTACAAATAGCCGAGCTTATATAAGTACTTAGTTTATCTGGTTTTCTGAGTATGAGGCTTTTTGAATGCAAACTTTATCAAAATTAGTCATTCCGTTTTTACTAGCTTATATCTGAAAGACTTTAATTCCTATCCTGATATAAAATGCGCCTGCGGTTGAACTCAAGAATATCCACCTAAATGTCGAATGTTTTTTTCTATATTAGTCCATTTTAATGAGTTTTAGTACACTATTTTACCTTAGACTGGGCCATCAATTTCGATGTAAATCGATGCGGAAGATAATGAAATGGCGTACTTCAATCTCACTAACCAATTTGGCCCCTTTATTGAAGATGTGAAAAAAACGTACACCATATCATCGTACGAACTTCTGGAGCCTGTAATTTTAAGTTGAAGTATTGGCTATACTCAAGAATACTTTATATAATCCGACGACCATTCCATTTTTACTTACCGCCATATTTAACTTCTGCGTTTTATCTAAATCTGGATTCCCTCTTATACAAATAATAATGACTACAGGTTTTGATATGATAGTTGAGTGAACTAACTCTACTAAGCTGCCTGCTGTTTGTTAATACTATGTATTTATGATTCTTTTCCTTACTACATGAGCTAGTTGAACTTGGAATGGAAACAGTTCGGATAGCATTAAACACTTTCTGTAAATGAGCCTCATTGGCGACAAGAAAATTAAAGTTCTTTAAACAAGAAATATAATTTTAGAAATATAAATTGGGTCAGTTAAGAATAGTCTACATAATAGAAATTACAAAACCGATTAGTATTTATTATGTGTGAACAATGATTTATTGATGTAGTCAAAAGAAAAATCTATTTGATATAAGTAAGCAATTATTAAAGGTGAATATTAATATTTACTGAATCTGCAATACAACTCTACAGAAGTAAAATTCAATAAGCGATTATGGGATTTGTTTTAATGCATCGAATTAAAGGAGGAAAACAGGCTTTTGGGATTTGAAAAACCAAATTCAAGTGAGTAAAGCGAAGATTTTATTCATTTTATGTAATTTTTATGTTAGTGTACTTTGTATGATCTCCGATCCTATAGGTTTGACATGGAATGTTTGGATAATTTATCTAAATTTTTCGAAGAATTCGATAAAGCCACAAATAATGTAAGCATCTGATGTTTTATGATATTTATAAATCTGTTATAAAAATGAAATGATATTTTCATTATTTCTAGTTAAAAATCCTAATTCCATCTCTAAATGAGAGCATTACGGAATCTCTAAAGTCAGTGTTAGAACCTCCACATATCAAATCTGACGATGAAATATACGCCGGTCTACCTACCATTGTTAATTCCCGTCCTCTCTTTAATGTCCTTGCTTTATGCACCCCGAAAGTCGGAGCAATGTCACTTGACAAAAACTCGAAAGGGTCTCACCGACAAATACTCACTCGGTTAGAGTTAATAGCTTTGCTCGCCAGTATTTATGAACAGGTAGGTTTAGATTTATTACACTATCTGTTTCTTTACATCTAGAACACTACCGAGTTATCAATATGGCAAGCTTTAGAAGCCCTCTCTCATCAAACCAAACGTGTAATTGACGAAGTCTATGGTCTTATGAATCGAGCATATCTAAAATTGAAAATCGCTGAGCAAACCTGCTACTCTAATCGGGAGCATCTCATGTACAAAGTCGGTCGCATCAAATCTGCTCTTAAATCCAAATCTACCCTCTTTACTGATTTTGAAAATGTAGTTTCCAGTTCAAAAATGCCCACTGCACATGCAAGTTTGCAGTGTTTTGTCTCTGATTGTCTCTCGGTTTACATTCAAAACTACGATGATGTAAGTTAGCAAATCCTAATGATTGATTTCTATTATTTTTTTCCCAGTGGTATGCAACAAGATCTCGATTAGAAATGGTAATGATACGCCATAGAGATTTTTTGGATAACAAATCCTGGGCAGCAGTATACTGCCGAGCTTTTATAAATTGGTTGATGCTTCGTGCAAGACTTAACAGTGGAGCATCTCCCAAACCGTTGGAAGATGATTCTGAAACCCCTATTTCTCTGTTATATGCAGCTACAAATGTAAAACTTCATGCCCGAACTCTCGTTAAGTTTACGATGAATCATCTAAATCAGAAATATGGTAAAGACTCTTACAACAAGGAGAATAATTCCCCCAATCAGAGCTTTCTTGCGAAAACAGAAGCGCCAGGTTTGTTGAAGTAACCACGACCTGACCCCTTTAGTTCCTGAGATGGTGAATCTTTGGTTGGGCACCCGATTACTTTTGGAGGGTTCTCTACAAGTTGCTGAACTCTATACACTCCTTGGAAGTATCAAAGAAGCTCGGTTTTACCAACTTGAACTTCTGAGAATTGCCCAAAGATTTCACATACCCTCTTGGTAAGTATATCGATTTTGGGAGACTGGGTGTGTGCTGATGAAGCAGTGCAAGCCAAAGATTATGGTATATGTTTAATAGCATGATCAACCGTGCTGATTAAGATCGTTTAATATAATGGTGGCATTATTTTAGTCTTTCGTCAGAGAGGATCTGAGGTGCCTTATTCTCTGTCTAAGATGAGTGTTGGAATATAGTTTCCTCTGATCTTGGTAATTATTATACTATGATAGTGTTACATACGGGTCGAACCCATATACAAAGGAAGAGTAGAAAAAATGAAATGTTTTTAATAATAAAGGGGTAATTTATTAAATTTTTTCCATACATTATCCTGATATTTTTAAGTAGATTTTATAGGATCATAAAATGGTCGAATTTCCGGTATGTATTCATTGAATGGATTGACGAACTGTAGTAGATTAGTAAGGTAGAATTCGAACTTCTTATCAAAAGGGTACCAAAGTCTTATCTTCAAATGTTTTACACACTATCAATTCATGCATGTGGGAGATAAATAGGATCAGTTGGAATACAATTAGTTCTATCAAATACAATTGATTGTTTGATGAAGAAGAAAAGATTTTCCTCATTCAATTTTTAAGTAGGTACCTACAGTTTTCCTAGACATTCTATTTAGATAGATGCTGTTATCTGTCTATTAAAATGGTTTCGAATAAACTGTTCAAAACAATCTGCATGCGTATTCTGCCTCTCATTTGGGTACTTGGTTCAGTTGGTTTCGACTACCAGCAAAATATTTTTTTATCTCAAAAACTGGGGAATTGCGTGGTTCGATATGTTCGTTCAATAGATTTTATAACAATCTATCTACCATACCGTTAATAATCATATTCCCTTTCGAAAAATTTATCGTTTTATCTTTTTCTAGTGCTCAATCAGCACTATGTATGATGGCTTACACCGATCTCCTAAGTCAGCGTGTTTGGGCCTTTGATTTGCGATTAACTCAATTGAGCTATATTCTCAATTCGCCAGTTCTACTTGATGACATCATAAAAAGTCGAGAGAAGCGTCTTAGAGCAAAGTCCCACAGACATCCTGCAAGAGAAGACGAAGAAGAGGAGAGCAACTTTCTGAAATCCTCAAAACAGGGGCGTCAGTCGGCACTTTCCGACGATTGCTGTAGTGATGAGGACGAACCAAGAAACGCCGACCTGATGCAGGAATCTCCCATCAAGGGATCGGCCGTTATGAATTCACCTGATGGCTTTCCCTCACTGGAATCCATTGCACATGTGATTGCGGGGAACAAGGAACCGAAGGCGATTGAAGAGGAGGGTGCTTATAACGCCTTCTTCTGTGCTCATCGAATTCTCAATGGATGTATTTGGGTGTGGATGAATGAAATTGTGGATTTTGTGAGGATGAGTTTGACTACTCGGGATCATTACCTTCCCGCCCTTATTCCACCCAGAGTGAGTTCTGAAGAGGTAAGTTGTGCAGAAGTTAATGTTTTCTATCCTGATTTGTAGGAATTAGTTTAATTTAGCAAATTAGTTATTGGAAATATGCCGATTCTTTTCCTACTCTTACAGTACCTATTTTGAAGCTTCTCCAAATGTAGTTATTTGGTTGTTTTCACTTAAACTTTATTATCCTGTGTCATTAGACGCTAAACCATCATTATAATTGTGCATAATTATAATCTAAAATCGCTTAAAACCGAAATTTAAACATTTGGTTAGGTCTATGTAAGATGAGACTGTTGGAAGACAAAATAAATCAACATAAACTACCAGGCATGCAGTTCTGTTGATTTATATCTTCATGGGTAATAATTTTTTGGTACCTTCATTTTTGTAGGTTGGGTCAGTAATAACGATCTTTAAAGTGCCAGCTTTTTTGTTAAATATATGGCATGAATTTCAATTTGGTTTGGTTTGTCGATCATGCCATATTTAGCAAAGTTCTTTTTTGAGAATTTAAGGTTCTGACATGAACGTGGCATTTTTAGTTGACAATTTCTGAGCAAAGAATTAATTTTTTTTCTTCCAAAAGTCCCATTCGATATTAATTAGCTTCAATTTAACTTTACCGTTCAATGCTAGCAATTCGTACTTATTACTGGATATCTTTGTATTACCTGAAACCTTGATGACAAGGCTGTTTTTGAGTTTTTATGCCCAGGGTCAGAACTGATTGTGTACAAAACTTAGTAGTTTCCAACTTAACATTTGTATTTTGAAATCTAAACTAATCTTTCTTGCATAGGTTTAGGTTATCCTATGATTTGTTTGTTGAGATGGTTGATGTTTTGTTAACCACCACTTTATTTAGATAAATTTTAGTATATTTGTAGTGTTGGATATTCAATTAATATTCCTTGATTCCATTGACTTACATTTTTTAATGTTTGATAAAGAAGGCCTTGATAGCCAATCCATTGATTATTAAAAGTAGTTATTAAATATCACTTGCTGTGAACAGCATTAAGATGAGAAGGAATAGAGTTTGCATGGAATTTGGTTTTCAATTTGATATTTTGGGATATAAAATTTATCGTCATTTCCTTCTCTGTATTCAGGAAAAAGATCTTTCGTCTGCTTTGGAGAGCAAATGCACAATTTCTCCCGCGAAGAACCTTGCAACTCCAGCTCCACCATTAACCAAAGCCGCACGAGCAGCTTTAGTCGCCAAGTCAGTTCGAAAGCTATTCCGAGTGGAGGGCGATAAAGAGGAACGCATTTCAGAATACAAATCTGCACAGGTCAAATCTCTTTGTCCGCCTCAGGCCCCCCGTAGATTAATTGGTCCATGGATGGATGGAGATATCGCTTCCCTACCCCGTAGGAGTGGTAGAAGTACTAGAAATTCCAAGATATCTTCTGCGGAACTTTCAACTCCTGAAGATAGTCGCCAGAGTAAGTAATGGAGAAAGCGGGGCGCGTGAGGGGGGGGGGGACTATAATTTCTGAATCACCAGTTTAGAATAGAGATGTCTTGAAAACAATTATATTTCAGGCAGATAGTTATATCTGTATGAAGCGTAGTCTAAGTTAGTACATACTAACGAACTTCTCATAGATAAGACAGTTTAGAATGAAAGGATAAGATGAAAAGATGGCCCAAGAAGCATTACAGGATAAAAGGTGGGATGAAGCAACTACATTGGCACGATGGTCACTTCCATCCTACAGCAAGGAACCGTATAGTTGAGTAGATCTAGAGTCAAAGCTTCCCATTGGTTTACTCTGTTTTCCCATGTCCTGGTGGTCTACTCGTTGGTAAGCACTTCTCTGATGGGCTGGCAAGGTTGCTAGCCTAGTCTTCTGCCGACGTGCTTGGTGACTTAAAATTGAACTCAAAATTAAATTCATAATGGAGGGGAGTAAAATTGGCAGAAAATCGTGGATATTTCTTCAGGAAAAAAGCATACATTCGAATTTAAACAAGTCTGTATGATCGGTTGGTTTTATCCTATCTTCATAGCTATAACCCGCTATTTAGTGTGATCTAAATTAACGATTATGATAAATCAAATAATCTTAAACGGTAAACAGCGTGACCAACCGTACTAGTTGAAAAGTGGTCAAGTTAGGTAAGTGTTGTACCATGAGTTTCTAAGTAGACCGGGTCTGGCATGCCTTTCTCCTATCTTTTATAGGTTAGGGATTCAAATTTCATGATTGGGCGATGGCGCCCATTCCATATTTTTAGCTGTTATTTGTCAGTAGCTAGGTATACAAGCCTGAATAATTATTTTCAGTTTCCTTGGTTTTAGGAGATTATTCAGACAAAGGGGATGAAGTTCTAAGCACCCACCAACTGTCGATTTTGAAAGGCTCCATCCGAGGGAAGAAAAAGTCACCAGTTAACTCTCTATTCGGTCACTACGGATCTGGAAAGTCAGGCTTCGTCTTTGGTACAGAGACCCAGACCACTCTGCGGATATTCCAGGACCTTAACTCTCAAAAGGTTTGTCCTTGTTATTATTCAATTTAATGTTTAAATTTTACTAACTGAACTTTCTGATGCCACATTTTCTTAAAATATGAATTACTGCCTTGAAAAGAAATACGACACCATGGGATAGCTCTAATTTGATTGGTGATGATATGCATCTGAACATTATTTGTACTTGTCATGCATTTATTATCAATTTCGAGTCATCTGCAAATTAGAAATCAGTATTAACAGGTCACTCCTATCAGTCAGTTTTCGTAAACCTCTCCCTTCAAGCCCTTACTAAGGGAAATCTCTTTGATATGATTTTTTGTTTTACTTCTTGTATCCTCTTTGTAGAAGCAATCAAAATCGGAATCTGAGTCAAAGCATTCTCAGTTATTATATTATTTTGCCCACTGTCCATTCTTTTGATGATTTTTCTTTTGCATCTATTTTCTTGATAGCAAACATCAAAATCGGAACCTGAATTCAAGCGTCCTGATGGAATAAAACCTCTCCATCGAATTCGTAAAATGGTAAGCGAGGAAAATGGGGATGTAGCAAAGCCTCATAAAGATTCTCAAGACGAAGACACCATAGAACCAATTGAGTCATGCCCCGTCTTGGCCTATCGTGAGCCCCTCCCCACTAATGTGCGTCTTACAAACAAGTACCTTCTTCGTGGCCTTCAACCGAAGATGCCGACCAGTGTGGCTGATGGACCTAACCTCGAAAATCCCCCCGAGATTTTGATCACATCTCAAGATGCCTTTGCAGAGCGATTATATGCCACTTACGCCACTCTTGCTGCCCTACCTGTTCCTCATCTTATGCGACCTGTTTGTCAGTGGTTGGGTTTGCGTCTATTGGGACGTGGAGATCAAAGTCAGGCAGCTCGATACTTTGCTCAAGCTATCGGAAATGCTGCCTGTGGACTTTTTACTTCCATGCTATCTTCAAAGATTAGGTAAGATTGGTTACTTTTCTGCTTATTTGTAAAGCTAGTATAAATTGTACTGTTTGGATAAGTAGATGCATATTTACGAGAATATCAGCTGATATTTTTGGTGGCTTTCTAGAAGACTCTTTGAATAGGTACACATTGAATCTATCAACATGCTGATATGTAACATTTTAATCACCCCTGTCTTATACGGGACTTAAAAACATTCGCAGTTTGGGCACCCAAAGTTTGTTATCGATCACTAGACTTGTAGAATAGTGATCTCACCGATAGTACAAAAGTATTGCCTTCTTTTCTGCGAACATTCACTTAAAGTTGAGGTTTTAAACTGTTAGAGACGAGAATTGACATTTTTGGCTAGTCAGCCAATAAAAAGAAAAGTGAAAGATTTATCTATAACTTATTGTATGCTTTCTTTCTAGTTCTCGTTTGTGCTTGATAATTTGATACAAATATTACGTTTTCAGAGGAATATTTCATTGCTTGGCTGCATAATTTTTCAGACAATTCTTCTAGGTTTGGTCCTCACATTTCATGGCTCTGCAAGTGCATAATCCTAATGTTAGTCTTCTCGTAGTGTTTAAGAGTCTATTAATGTAGAGTAGTCTATTACTGTCTAACACTTTTAGTACTCTAGTGAAACGGCCGTAATGGGACATTGACTCCAAGAATATCTCGATTAAAAACTTCCTAATTCCACTGGAATTTTACTTGGGCGGGAAAAAGATATTCTAGAGCCACTTCTGTTGACCAGAATCAATCAGGATGGTTAGCCACATCACCTCTGACTTGGCAGACTAGCAAGTTAATTACCTTGTTTAATAAGTCACTGGGTATGTATGTCCTACATAATCGCCTTCTGTTAGTGTGTTAGTAGACTCGAAAATATGACCCTCCATTAGTAACTACAGAGCAATGGCATCTAAATCTTCTTTCGATTTCTAACTGCGGATATATTGGGGCTGGAATGTCCTAGGCTTTACGGTTAGTTACTTAATACTGTTGACATCCCAATCAGCAATTGGAAGTGCTAATCGTGTACCGCAGCAGTACTATAGGGGATTGGTTCCACGGAGATTTCAGTAAACCTTGCTTTTATTGGGATTTGTAATCTTCTCTATCCTTTTCCTTTAGGATTGAAGATGTGGCTCAGTCATTGAGAACAACCTACGCCGTATCAGCTCCCTATGATTCAAGCGAGTATCTCACGGCGAACTGGAAATCCCTTCCACCCACCAATGTGGTTCAACTCATGCTCGTGGATGAATTGGGCCAACTGAATAGTTTTGAAGGCTGTGATGAGAAGGGAAGTCAGCCGGCAAGTGATCTTGTCGCCGGTGGTCTGGGAGCGAGGAAACAGTTGTATCTAATTGCTACCCGGTGGTTCCTGGGTGAGGAAAATGCGTGCATTGAATCGAGGGTTATACACAAGTTCTCTGCTGTGGTGAGTTGATTTTTTCAGTTTGTCTGAATAACGTGAGGTTTTTATTGCGCCTATTTATATTTCATTGCTCTAGGGTCCACAATATATGAGGGACTTTGAAGATCTACAAAGCCAAAATAACTCGTCAATGTTGGAAAGTGATAGACGCCAATTTTGGGCCCAGCGATTCTCTCTGGATACTAGATTGAAGGTAAGTCTTAACCTCAGTTTGAAAATCGAATATATACCATATAAATGCATTTCTTTCTCGCTAACTTACGAATACAAATTCTATACAAGTGATCGCCTTATTCTGTTCTGACTTCAAATCGTGGTTACATTATTTCCATAGTTTTATATGTCGCTCTTGGAAATCCGGTCACTTGGAATTTTATCATTTTAGCTTCATTTGTGATATTTACTCATCATAATGATAACGTATGCACTTCATTTGTCGATTTTGGTGTGCATCCGGATTGGTGTCGATTGTATTTAGGTTAGGTCCAGTATATCTAACTTTCTGCAAGGCTTGCTGGGAATGTAACTCTCAAATTCACGGCTTATTGTCCGGCCAAATTACGATTGGATTGAAAACACATATGGGAAATAACGTCTGTGTTTCCAAATTACTATACTCAGAAGAGTAGTAGTTGCTAATTTTCCAAAGTATTGGGAAATACGTACAAAATTCCCAGGAGGAACACATCCTATTTAGATTACATCCCATTATATTGTGTCAATTACGAGGCATACTTGACGACAGAGGTAGTCGCAGGTCGCCGAATCTCAAAGGGAGTTCATCATGTGGTCCGACACTGGAAGCCCGGATATCATAGTTTTAATAAAAGTTAGAAAAAGAGGTCTATGCAGAAATATAGCATCACAGGGGAAACAGTTACCCGTTTGAAATGAATAGGCAAGGGTTTACATTATTACGTGCCTCCTTATCATTTATCTGAATATGGGGACGTGGGGCTACACAAATGTTCGTTAATTTTCCACACAGCAGAAGATATGCATTTGGAGGTTTGAACAGAACACTACAACAGGTTGTCTTACTATTGAATACTATTTTCTCTATATCTCCTTTACAGAACTTAATTGACGGAGTTCGAAATGACTGTTTTACCGCCGAAGAACTTGAATGGCTTAAACGAAAAGCCGATTCACAAAACTCTATCCACGATCGTCCTACCGTACTCATTCTCGATAGAGTAAGTCACCAGTTCGATTTTCGAAATTCGATCACGTTGGATCAGACGATCTTATTTTCCTTATTTTAATTTAGCAACTGACTCTATTGCCATGGGAATGGATCATATGGGGTCAGTGGGACGACTGTGACCCGAAATGCTGTGTTCCCACCGTCTGTCGAAATTTCTCCCTTACTCTCCTGGTTGGTCATCAGAGTCTAAAAAAATCTAATGTTGCGAAATTCGACTCCGACTCCGCATTCTATGTGGTCAATCCAGAGGCCAATTTGCCAAGTACTGAAGAGACTTTCCAATCTTACTTTACACAGCACTTCCCCAAATGGAGTGGGATCTACGGACGTATGCCTCAACCCAAGGAAGTCGTTGAGGGATTTGTGCAGAAGGATCTCTTTGTCTATCTGGGACATGGAAATGGATCCAAGTGCTTGATGCCGACTTTTGATGAGGGAGTAAACTCAAAAGCTGTGGCTTTTATCATTGGTTGCAGCTCTGGACGTCCGAGAATTGAGGGAAGGCATGAGGCTTATGCATCGGTATTTAATCACCTTATATCTGGAGCGTAAGTTTCACTACCACCTTTGTCTTTGTTAAATACTTGCTTGATGCAGTAGCAGAATACGTTTTAATCTAAAGGTTTAGTTTGACTTGCTTCCAACAGATTCGAATTATAGTGATTGCATTTGGCATTTACTAGATTTTGAAAAATGCTGAGAGTGTACGCTGTAGAATTACTTTTGAAGCTTAATTTTTATCATTAGTAGACTAATAATCATCTGTGCTCACCGGTGAAATCCGAAGTTACGGGTTCGATGTACAACCACTTTGAGGAATGGTTGACCGTACTAATCAAGTTTGGCTAATAAAATGGGTGGTAGAATGCGAGGGTTTCTCAACAGGGAAGCTTTACAATGCTACATCTCCTCTCAAGGTGCATAGCTTTGAAGATCTTGTCAAAATTGTTCGAGATTTTCTCCTCACCCCTCAGTTCGAAATTTATAATTTTCGTCCACAACCTTAAGAAATGAACACACGGCCTTTGCTTTAATCGATCTGTCATACCTGAAACGTTCAGCAAAGTCAGTTCTCATTTCTCAAGCTTTGGAACCCAACTTTGAGGGAATTTGTGCAAGAAGAGTGGAATGTATTTGTGCAAGTTTTAGCAGGAAGAAGGCAATGAACGATTGGAGAGGTCATTGTTCAATGAATATCAATATCTAATTTTCGGATGCTTTAAGTCTTGCAAAAGAGAACGATGGTTAAACTTTGTCCCCTCATCTGTTAGCACGCCATCCTCAAATCTGTCACTGGTAGTCAGTAGGTATTACTATCCCTGCCAATTTAAAAAATACATGTTTTAATCATGGCATAGCATCTGAGCTCGTGAAATTGCAAAATAGAAGAGATAACACGAGGGTTTGAGCAGAGGTATACAATCAAGTCAGCATGTCGAGAGTTACTTTATTTGAATTTCAGAATCACTGAGTTATTCATTTTGTCGTTATGGGTATAATTGTTCTAAAATTCTATTTTTATGAATTGATTCCTGAGTATCCGAGTGAGTTCATGTTCGTGATATTCAGAATTTGTCGTCCAATTGATTTAATTGAATGGTTGGTCATGTCACTGATTCATTTGTATCTTCTCAAAACTATGTACAAAGTCATTTTCAACATTGCAGAGACCGCTGTAGTGGTGTTATGTTGTTATAAGTCTTTATTTATGATTTGACAGGGGAAATATATGAGCTAATAATGTAGGATACACATTGATAAAACGTATAACTACCCAGCATGTTAAAGATCCAAACGCTGTTTTCTCTTTTATAGGCCTACAGCAGTGACCCTAATGTGGGATGTGACAGATAAGGACATTGATCGTTTCACTCAGAGTTTCCTCGACAACTGGATTCGATCGAAAGAGAGCGAAGAGGATGAGAACGGGGATAAAGAGAACGATGAGGAGGATAGTTCAAGACTAACCATGACCTGGAAGATCTTTAAATCCACCAAGGTATGCAAACTGCAGAGTCTAGTTGGCAAATCGGTGATTGTTTATGGCCTTCCGGCTATCCCTGCTGCTCCTCGTGAACATTAACATAAACAAAAAAACAGGATAACAGTAACAATGAGTGAAACTGGCGTTTCTTCTTTAATATATTGAGTGGTTTTGTAAATACCTCCCCCACGTACACCATTGACTTTCCTTAGCTCAAACGCTTTTGTGCGTGTTTGATTTTTATTATTGTGCACAAAAAAGTTGTTGTGGAGAAATGTTAGTAATTTGCTTTTGCTTAAAATTGATCACTTGTCTGTTAACTATGTATTGGTCTTAGATCTAGATAGGTTTCAGTACTTAACGTTCAATATAATTCTTCGCTGTGGAGGAGATATTGTAGCTCCTGTCTTAAAAAATGGAACTTAGCTTAGAAACACTGTTGATCTGTTGACCATTCATGGTTATCTTAAGCTAATAAAATCCTGGATTATAGCATAAGGTATTGAAAGTTTCGGCTATTAGGTTAGAGGATTGGCGGTGAATCTGTTATGCTTTCTCGTCTGTGCTTAGTTGAGATCTTCATAAACGTTTGTTTCTCCGGAAACACTGGCAAATTTTAGGGTATCAGGAGTTTGACCTGGTCATGTCATACTCAAAAGCTAGAAGATTCGATTGATATGTAAGAAGATAGATTCAATTATTTCGATGAATATTTTTATCGCTCTTTAAATCTCTGAGATGATTGGAAGGAAATGCATGCATTAAGTTTTATGGAAGTGTCCATTTTAGAAGGCAATTTGGGTTGGCTACACAGATGGATATGGTAGAGATACGGGAGCTCTGTGACTCGTATTATATATCGAAAATTATAACTGTTTCGGTAGACAAACAAGACATTTGACGACAGGGAGAAGTCAGTCATATTCGGGTTGCTGTGTCCCAAATGGAGTTTACCATGTGGCCAGACACCTAGTATATGAATATCAGGCCTTATTAGCTTTACATTATAATGTCGAAGGAATTTTTAAAATCGCGATGGGAAGATTGTGATGTAGAGTAACATTCTTTCTGACATTAACATTTCGATCCCTGAGATTGTATATTTATCACTATATTTTCAAGAAATCGAATAAGCATCAGACAAAGTGGTGTTAGAGGACAAAACCACAGGAGAGATTCGGAACAGGTCTATAAATCTACCCCTTTAGTTTTAATTCAATCTCTCTCAGAGCTCTGCACTCCCAAAACCATTAAAACACTGATGGAGAGTGCAAGCAAATAAATAAATTCTTCAGTTCCTAGCTTACTTCGAATATTTTAAATGAGAGAGAAGAAAGGAATTATTAATTGTATATAAAGTAGAAGTACGAAGATCATCTAAAACAAAAATACTTAAAATAGCACTTCAGCAGAGTTAAATAACCCAAGTCTTCTTATCAACATTCCTCTGAGTTCGTACAATACCGTTATATCCGCGAGTTGTCGAAATAAGATGCCAAACAACCTATGTAGAAAGGTAAACTCAAAAAATACGGACAGGTAAGCCACAAACACGTTAGAACGTGATCCCCAATCTATGTAGTCAACCAAAAGCACACACTACTCGCCGGATGGACCAATGAGGAAGGCGAACTGGGAGCTCAATGTGGACACTGGCTAGATCAGGCTATATACTCAACTTCATGCCGTTCGCTCCGGATGATGGTTCGTGGTCATGAGTAAGGTGATCACTATCCATCCTCATTTGTACTCTTTGCTTCTTGGTCCTTATTTCCATCTTTCACAGTTACTTGCTTTTTTTGTTATTTCGCGTTGTCATTATGTTGTAATGCATGGAGTCTAGTCATGTGTTATAGAATTTGTTACAGTAACTCAGAGCCCAGAGAAAGATTTAATTAGACGAGACCAGCCTAGTAACCAGATATTTATTGATGCAAATGAGATTCTATTTAAACCCTTAGTTTGGCCCGCTAGTGATTGGCAGGTTAAACTTATCATTGGTCCTCATTAAGCGATGCCAGACAATGGACCAATCGATGAATGACGATTGCATGCCTTAACCTCCCACAGTCATGACATGGATGCGATACGGCGACTACTCTAAACTTCCTATCACTTTTCGATATGACGGTCCTTAATAAAGATCTATTTAGGTCATGCTTCCTACACAAAAATAAATCCTTATCATGGAATTGTATAATCCTACACCCTTAAAAGATGAAATGTCGCATGCAAACTAACTCTAAAATATTTAGATTGTTTCAAACAGTCCAAATGAGAAAAGGGATATGAATTATTGGCAGAATACGCATTAAGTATAAAAATCGAAAAGCTTTCTTAAGGCGAAAGAAAGACTACCGTTTGTAGCCGCGATTGTGGAAAAATCAGTGTGCATCTATTGTAGCAGATAATCCAGTCCTTACCACCACAGCATTACGCTGGTTCTCACCAACGTAAATCCACCACCTTTTATTTCCCACGCGCACGTTATCCTCCACTTTCCTTCATTCCCATAAACACGACTCGATTTAACCGAGTCGCTTATCAGGTACAAGAAGTCCTTATTGTTCACCCACTAATGAAACGAGCTCAAGTAGTTTAAGATGAGTAGACAAGTGTATAATGAATGTTAAGCTTAAAATCCAAATAAGGACATTACTAATAATTTGACATAACGGAACCAAGTCAACGGCGGACAAAGCCTAATAGATCATATCCTATCACGTAAATGTACTTAAAAAAGAACAACACAATCAAACAATGCCTTAACCTTCTTTATTAAAAAACAACCCGAAAAAGTAGGTCCATTAAATAACGCAAAATGCAACTTCTATTATTAACTTTTAATGATGCTGTGACTGCCTCTTACGAGGAGCAGCACGCATAATATTATCCACACGAATGATCATTTCAGCAGCCTCTGAAGCAGACATGATAATCTGTCTCTTCACATTGTAGGATTCGTTAATTCCCAGCTCATTCATGTTTGCGATGCAACCAATTTCCATATCTAGAACGGGAGAAAACAGTTAAATCATTTAAATGAGCACGAAAAAACTAGTTAAAAGATGCGGATTCTTACCAAGTCCCATATCTTGGTGGCCAGTAGCATGAGCGGCTCTCAGTTGAGAGACCAGCTCAGCACTATCATAACCTGCGTTATCAGCAATAATTGCTGGAAGACGTCTAAGAGCAGTGGCAAAGGTTTCCATAGCAATAGCTATTTTGCCAGGGGTTGCAGCAGCCGCCTTCGCAACAGCTTCAGCCATCAACATTTCCATAGCCCCTCCACCACAAATGGTTCTTGGGTCTTTGACAGTCTGTTGAAGTACACAAAGAGCATCGTGCAGAGAACGCTCAGCTTCTGCTAAGATGGAGTTTGTAGCTCCACGAAGAACGATTGTGCAAGCTTCTCCAAGAGCAACACCAGAGAATTTGATCAGACGATCTTCTCCAATGGTTGTCTGAAGGAAAAGTTGGGCGTTAGAACGCATCCCATTTAGACCTAATCACTATCCAATTATAAATCCCTATTAAGGTGAATAACCAAAGGAAACAATAAGAGAGGGCAATTTTTCAACACTCATTAGAGTAAGAAAAGCATTCCAGGGACTGTGTGATGAGAAATTCCCGTTTGTGCCAACAGGAATTGAGGTTGTTACTGCTACTAGAAGCAAATTAGAACAATCTACAATCTAAACACATCTACGCGTTTCCTGATATGACTTCCTCTTTCACTTACCACGACCTTAATATCTTGACTATTTTCTTTTTAGAATTGCAAAAACGCCTTTAATATAATTAGAGAATCAAAAGCGTCCTTAATTTCTAAAGCTCAAGGGTTAGATGCTTTATCAACAATACTTAGACATGTGGATGTTCTGGCAGAAGTTTATTTTCATTCAGCACAACATGCAGGCGAATATATATTAATCTATGAGTGCTTACCTCTTCGATAAGGTCACAGTGTCCAAGCTTGGTAGTCTCGGGAGCATCGAAGGTAGAAACGATTTCACCACCAGTCACAAGAGCCAGACGTTCAACTCCCTCAAAGTCGGCATGCTCAATAGCCATAACACCAGCATCGGCAAAGAGCTGTTCAGGATAGTTGTAGATCAACTGTCTATTGACAAACACATTGCAACCATGGCCAATAATCTTTTCAACTTTCTTCTTCATTTTTTCCTTTTCGGCAATTTCCAAATCAGCGATCTTAGAAATAGCATCAACACGAATCTTAGAGCCGAAAATCTTAATCTTATCAGCATCCATAGGTGTGTTGGCAATCAGGATTTTCGCATTCTCAATGCGATTAGGCTGATTAACACCGATTTTCTTGTCCAGCAAGAAACCCTCATCGAGATAAGAATCAGACAGCGTGCCTCCAAGCTTTTGAATGATCTGAATAGCATCGAGGTTGCCACTTCCCTTCAAGCGAAGAATAGCGTTAACAGCCAACTCAGCGAAATGCTCCCTGTGGTGAGTCAGAAGCTTAGAGCTAAGTGTAGTTCTAGCAACTTTAAGAAGCTGCTCTCGGAATTCGGCATCACGATGAAGCTCAGTGTTACTTCCGGGGTGAAGAACGGCTGCATTTTTTAAGGCTTCCAAGGCCACCTTAGTTGCTTCTCTCCAGCCGGCAACGATAGTTTGCGGATGGAATTTAGCTCCGACAAGTATTTCTGCTTCCTAAATCGTTGAATATTAATAGTCTTGAATAAGCTTACACGAAGGAGTTCGGAAGCTAACACCGTTACAGATGTTGTGCCATCGCCAACCTCGGAATCCTGAACTTTGCTCATTTCTAAAAATAAATTTATTTATGCACAATTGTAACTATACCAACAAGGATTTTGGCTGCAGGATTATCAACGCCAACTGACTTGAGGATTGTAGCTCCGTCATTAGTTACCTCAAAACCTTCACCACTCAGAAGAATCTTGTCCATTCCTTTAGGACCAAGAGTGCTTTTAACGAGGTCACCAATAGCAATGGCGCCCATGAAAGAAGACTAAGAGGACCAATAACATATGGAGGTGAAATCTTACCAGACGAGCTGTTTCAGCCTTTTCTTCATCAGCTCCAGGGTTAAGAACTTGCACGGGTTGTAGAGCAAACTGAAATAATTTATTAATTAGATAACAAAAAAAATTATAATAAAAGTAAAGTCAATAGAATGAAACAAAGCGACGGCTTCAAGGGTATGTTACGTAAAATGCTCAGAATACGGAAGGCCATGAAAATGGGCCGATTTTAAATATTCAGAAGGAATAAAAACATAGCAAACACATCTGAGTTATAATCTTCAACACAATGAACAATGTAAGAAAGCCATAAACAAACCATGATTAAGGTAAGCAAAGGCACGCAATATTAAACAGGCGGACACTGTGATTAACAACATACGATGTGTTATAGATACTTTTGGGAATATTGTATTTAATAATAACATCCTAATATTAATAATATCAGACAAAAATTATTCAGAAATGGCTTTTGGGGAACTCAGAGAAATAGCATTTCTGATTAAAAGTTAAATAT
Organism: Hymenolepis diminuta; assembly: GCA_900708905.1. Taxonomy (NCBI): domain Eukaryota; kingdom Metazoa; phylum Platyhelminthes; class Cestoda; order Cyclophyllidea; family Hymenolepididae; genus Hymenolepis; species Hymenolepis diminuta. The sequence continues at coordinate 1,984,183 of CAADRB010000018.1, forward strand.
TTACTGAACGTATAAGATAAAGTGATAAGAGTGAAACATAACTTCTAATTAGAAAAAAATAGTGCATATAATAAAATATCGAATGAGACTTCTGTTTTTTACCGCGCAATTATTAAATAATTCAAATAACCTTAATTTGGAGGTCATACTAGTAAGGTTCCGATTACATCACGTTTGTTCACTATATTTTTATTTATTGCCCATATGGAAAAAAGTACATCAAATAATGGCCCCATAGTGATTAAAGAGGTAGGATGGCTTTCTTATTAATTCTCAGATCGATTGTTACGTGTCACCGGAGATTACAAGCCGACTGCTAGTCCTTCGGGTAAGTCAAATGGTCCAATTTTTATGCAATTTAGCACAAAAATCGCGCCTCTTCTCGTCCCCTTGAGACAGAATCTATTAAGGAATCTCGAATTAAATCTACTCTTGACCATTTAGAAATAAGTGTTTGTGATGGTAGGTTGGACACTATAAAAGCCAGTGCAGAGAAAAAGTTTGTCGTTATTTTTTCTCTTTATAAAATTTCTATAGAGATGCATACACTCTTCGATCAATACCCGAGAAAAATGGTCATACTTTGCTTGGTTATTTTATCAATGGTAATTTACCTTATCAATTTAAGAAACGCTTCTAGGCGAATGTCATTTCGTTCTACATAAAAACGACGATCTTATTATGGACAATGTCAAAGAGCCTATTAAAAGTGGGCTGATATTTCTTCATCAAATTATTTTTCTTAGTTTCTGAGTTTCTTGAGGGTCCAGTTGCGATGCCCCAGCCTTCTACTTCCTCATCAGTTGTAGTTTCCGCACGAATGCGCACAGAGGCCGAAATGTTTGGTGCTAAACGTCTAGCAAGTCGACGAAAAACTGCTGATAATGACGAAGATCTAAGATATCTTTCACAGCTCCATTTAACTCCCTGGAGACCTTCACGTTTTAAGCCTTATAAGGTACAACCTCACAATATTGTTTACACCTCTCTCTTTTTAGTCTCTATATGCCTATGAAAATCGAATTTGCCTTATGTGTACTGCAGATAACGTTTCACACGATTGCCATGATTTTACTCAAGAGTATTGGGATTCTAAACTTCTCGCCCCATTGCGTGAAGACGCTTCTGAGTACTTGTTCAATTTTCTAAATGTCTTTGTCATCTAGGGTGACACCGACGGAGGATGACAAGGTTAAGAAACAAACGCTTGAGGAGCTGGTCCGAAACATTTTAGTAAAAGGTAAGCAAATCAATGTTTCTTATTTCTTTTAGTTCAAATCATCAAGTTTGAGAAACTGATGGATTGTCTTAGAGGACGAGCATCGGATAAAAGTGAAGTTACACCAAATGAAGTTATTGCTTGTCTTAATAAATGCGCGGTTTTGATCAAGGGTTGGTGGGCCGTTAGAAGGTCCGTTTCAGTTCCATTCTTCTTTAAAATTAATTTTTTTATTGAATATTTATTTGCTTTTATGTTATAGTGATATTCTCCATCCTCCAAACACATTCAGTGAACACGCTGCTGTTCCCAGTACGCAACTTATTCGCGCCCGGGATTATGTAGTATGTTGTAAACCCATCCTTTTGTTGAATTATTTATTAATTTAGTTATTATTATATTTCATTATTTTGTAGATGGCCGTATTCCATAGGGGTGGTCATCTCACGAGAAAGACGGTTTCTTCAATTACGAAAGTATGTCCATCACACTTGGTCTCATAACTTATATGTATGTCCTCAGTTTAGTTATGCTTCTGTTTCTCCTCCCTTAGTTACCTTCTCTCGAAGTTACAGAGATTATGGAATCTCTGGGTCATCGTATCTCTTCGGGAACCGAGGGTCATAATAATCATTGGGAATTCCGTAGGCCAGATGTTGATTTCATAAAGAGGTATTTATTTTAGTTTGTAAGATTGTATCATAAATTTGCTACAACTCTGGCTTCGAAATCACCAACTAAGCCATAATTCTTGCAAGCCATTGTGAATTTCACAATTACAAGAGGAAGTAAACTGAGACTTTTTGAATGTGTTTGTTAGGAGAGAAGGTAAGATCGAAAGTGATTAGGTTGGAAGAATGAAGTTCCCTCCGACAGAGTAAGATAACAATGGCAAACTGAGAAAATAGAAATGGGTCACAGGGGAAGCCAGTTAAGTAAAGATATTATTTAATATTACATTTTGTTTATGAAAACTTATATTCGTTGTTGTCTCTTTTAGCCATCCGGATGTCGTCCACCAGCATGCTGAAAATTGGGAGCTAAGAATCCGCCAACTATGCTCACAACTCAAATTGGATGTTCTTGTATCTGGTAGGTCTTTTATCCTCAAAAATATTTTTATTTCTTAATAAATAAGACTTATGACGTAAATGTGACATCAGTTATAAGTTAATTTACTATCTTGGCGAATTCCTTATCTTTAGCATGTCAGTATTGAATTATCTTTGCATTTATCAAATTATTGTAATGCTTGTTCATTTACAAGTTGTAACGGCATGTTAAGACCAACCGAAGGATGTCTTGAATTTCTCTCGTTATACTATACCTCTATCGATAGTATAGTTATAATATTTATAGCTAATGGAGTTAATTGAGAAGTTTATCGTACCTAATCAGATTTAATTTTGTCAAAAGAAAGTGTTTTCCAACGTCTATTTTGGAGGTAAGAATTACCTAACCTAGATGTATCCATAAGCACCTAACTTTTGGTATCTCTGTTTTCAATTATTTAGCTAATTGGTATTTTAACTTCTTCAGATGGATTATTAATTTAACTTGAAAGAGGAAGCTTCAACGGTAACATTTTTAATTTTGGTTTGAGGTCAACTGAATATATTCATTTCGCTCCTGATGAGTTTGGACTTCTCCTAAACTCAAATCCTCCGCTTGATGTTTTCCTTCATAATTACCTTCAAAGCAGTGATTAGTTTCAAATCTTTCAAGTTGGATATTGGATGCCAATTTCCTTCGGCGTATATTATTTGTAGACAAGTTTAGAGTAATCGTAAAGGAAAGAATATTTCTTAAATAATGTCTGCCAATGGCTTTTATGACTATCTTTAAGTCCCAATTAAAGTCTTTAATGAAGAGGATGCCTGTTAATGGTTAATCTGATAATCTGTTATCATCCAAACCAGGTGCTGAGTATTTTCACCCAGTGGACATTGGGTCTTTAAAATAAAAGTGATCAGGTTGCTTAGACTTGCCTACTTTTTTCGAGGAAACATATTTATTGAAAATACGATGACTTTTCCTTAACCTTCCTTATTACTATTGCCAAAGACAGCAAAAAATGCGTTTTAATAATAGGGAGGTTTCTGAACATGGTAGGCATCATAATGATACAGGAAGGGATGAAACGAGGAAGTCTAATATAAGGAAGTGATGAAATCATCTACTTTACTTTATTTGAATTCTGCGTGCGTCCATTTTTCTGTTATGTTAAAAAACCAAATTTACTGATTCCTTTGAGTCAGACGAATTCATGTCTGTGACATTCAGAACTCATTGACCAGTTGAATGAATCAGTGATTGATCATGCTTCCTCAACTCATTTGTATTTTCTTACTTCAAGGAGCAGATAGATTTGACTAGCGGTAATTATTTTTAACGTAATAGAGATCTTTAAATGCAACTTTATTAAAATAAATACTATTTGGTTATCCTATTTTCAAATATAGATGCTGTTCAACGCCGACGTAGATGTTCCGGTCGCCTATCAGGAAGCGACACTGATGATCTTTTCACCTCACCCATCGCCTCCCCAAGAGGTCGGCGTCGTTGTCGTCTACTTAGTCTCTCTCCAGATCAATCACAAACCGTTACTTCCTTCCTAATCCGTTCCCCACCTGCCAAACGAGCTCGTACCAAGAGTGCAAGCGCGTCTGGTGATCAGATCGATGTTAATAATGCTGCTGCTGTTAGCAAAAACTTGCCCCAACCCCCACCGCTCGTACCACTCTCCTCAGTCAACGATAGCAGTCTTCGCAAATCGCCCGCCGGTGGCTCTGGCACCAATGTAAATGCTCCTACATCGATCCCGTTGCCACCATTGTTCAATGAAGGTAACAGTTCACGTTCAGATTCACCACCATCGTTGCCACCATCTGCTCCGAAACGTACTCACCCACCTACTCCAGCTGCTGTTATTTCAATGGCTTCAGCTATGCAGGCAGTGAATTCGCCGTTGTCTCTTAGGGTGGCTACTGACCCTTCTGGGGATCGTAAGTTGAAGTTAAATTATTGTATTATAGTTTCTCAGTTGTGTTTAATTACCATTGGCCGCTCATCTTTCACTCATCATAAACATGGTCAATTATCAGTTCTGTAGTATTGGTATTAGTTTCGAGTGTGTTATTAAAAATTGATGATTTATGATCGTACTGGGCTTTCTCTACATGCTTCGATTTATGAAAAATTACCATGCTATGAAGACGTACAGACGTTTAACTTCAGAGTTATTTTTAAGCTGCGAATTTTACAAATCATTTTTAAATTATCATTTAAGGAATAGACGTTCAGGTAGACGGAAAGTAGATTCCTATGCGATTTGAGCTATTACTGTCTAATGCATATTTCATAAGGATTTTTAAACAAAACCTTATGCATGTTTTTCTCGTGCTTTCTTACTCTACAAATGGGGTAAAATTTAAATTTTAAGACTTATGTAAGGAGTAAATTTTGTTATTATATATGCAGCAGTCCAAATTCCTTTCTCCTATTGTTCTAGGTGCATATTTTGGTATCCAACATGTAAATCAAGCTTTCTCAGTACATGTAATTGAGATTCTTGTTATTTTCTTTCAAGGTGAAAATGTAACTGAATAATTATTAATATCATATTGAACTGGTTTTCTCTGTAACAACAAGAACTTGTTTTTCTCTTATTTAGATGTCTGCTTGTAGATCATAAAATTGTATAATTTAGGTTAAGCTGGAATAGATTTGTCAGAACAAGCCTCAACGATTGTTTTCTGTCATTTGTTTTTTTTACGAGCTTATACAGGGTACGTAAGACATTTCAGTAAACTTTTCGCACTTTTACAAAAACACAAAATAAGGCTTAATGGTCGAAACTTACAATTTCCTATATCAAAATAAACAAACAATAGGTTTTATTCTATATATCCTCCTTCGGCCTCAATCACTCACTCAATTCGAGTCCAAAAGCGATTACGACCTATGATTAGGTGGTCTTTATTGATGTCCTCCATTTCTCGGACTGTTAGTTCCATCAGAGAGGATTTGGTGTCATGGGGATGCCTATTAACTTCCTTTTCGACGACTTTACGCTCCACACGCAATTATCGAAAGGTTTAAGGTCTGGTCAGTTATGAGGTCACAAGTTTGGTGAAAATTCTCGACCATCCACCCTATCCTGGGTTTTGAGAGCTTTATGGCATGCAGTCGATTCTTGTTGGAAGACATAGAGTCTTCCTCCATTAGCTACTCTGTCTACCCAGGGTGGCTTAACGGCAATGACTTGAAGTCTCGACATAGGCACCTACACTAACTCTAAGACCCTGTGGAAAAATGGAGGAGTCATGATGTGCCCCTTCATCACTGCTGCCTGCTAGAAACTTCGTGTGCATGCATAACAGTCGGAATTTCAGTGACGTCTGCTCGCACATAGCCACCTATCATTTTTTAGATTGACTTTCCATCCTGGTGGAAGTTTTTTCGTTGGAGAAAAATGGAATACATGGTTTTGATGAAGAACATTCCTTATACATTGTTATTCCTTCGGACACTTGATCTTTGACAACATGTAGCGCATTGACTTGGCAGGATTTTCGTCCATCTTGCCAAGCCATGTCATACCATGCACTCATCTGACAAATTGAGATGTTATGAGTGAGTCAGCAGAGCTCCTGTTTTCTCTTGTTCGTGGCGGCCAATTCATCCCCACTGTTTTCATTCAGCAGTTCCTTTCTAACTTTGCAAACGAAACATAGTAAAACTCATGTACGTTAATCACTACGCTACCGGTGCACTTAATAAACTATAGTGATTTAGGTAAGCGACTATGTAATGAGTTCTAAGTAAAACACAGGAAGCTTTAAATCTTTCGAATAAGGACTGGAAGGTCTTTTGTGTGACGTACGATAAACTGCCCAATTGGCTGGCTAATTATCAGTGCTCGTAAGTCTTTTGGTTAAAATGATAGCCAAGACTCATCATTCCTTATTTCCCCAATTAAGTGGCATCTATATGGGTTTTATAAGTTAAGGGATCCTTGATTGCATAGGATTCTTTCCCCTTTCGACTAATAGGATTTTCTTTATCATCTCCTTATCTCCCTTCGTAGTCCTCAAACAAGAGCCCAAGTCACCAGGAGGTCGTCATCCAATAGAGACTGACTCGCCACCGCCAATTCAGGCTCATTCCGCTTCTAAAACGATTGCTCCACCCATAATCGCACCTTCGATTCCTGAGAAGGTGGAAGAACCAGATCGTAGTCAGCAGTACTCCATGGTAGACGATCCAGAGATTCGCACCTTCGTCAAGGAAAAACTCCGAACTTTTCCTATTCTTGCGCTGTCTGAGCTGACTAAGGCTTGTCAGGTAAGAGGATTCCAGATAATTTCAGATAAGATAAAAGTGGCACTTTTCCAGATAATAAAGCTATTTCAAGAGTCGGACCTAGTTAGGCTTAGAGCTGTCTCCCTTCATAGCTAATGATCTTCCTAAAGTCTAACAGTATACAACACTGAAAGAATTCAGTTGAAACTGACATGTATCGCACAAACGTAGTGGAATGAGAGAGGAAGTAGGAAAAAGAATTGAGAATTAGAAGGGTAGAGAAGACAAAAAGGCATCAGTACTGAATGAGTGTGACCCATATTGTTAGACACCGTGGAAGAGTTGTGTAATTTCACGTTTATTATCTACTGAAAAATAGGACTCACAGAGTAGTGAATCAGTATATATACGCTACAAGGTATTCGTGGAAGTCATTCTCCTGTACGAATTGTTCACAATTGGGATGGTGAAGGCTGATAATAAAGGGGTTGATCTTAAGATGAAGATCTTCCCGGTTATGACTTGTGGAGAGCCTGCTCGGTGGATGCCTTTCGGACAATATCACGGCTGAGCTTCAATAAGTAAGACTTAGCCCTTGAGATGCTCTCGAATACTTACGTTTTTCTTTCACTGAAACTTTCTAGCCACTAAGTAGCTGAAAGAAGAGAGGAAACACACACGTGAGTTCATGGTAAAGACAAATTAAGTAAGATCTGAAATTACCGTTATTCGATATCAGTTGCTTCCTATAATTAAATTTTTTTTCCTATTTCTCTATGTAATAATTATAAAAAGATCCAAAAGAGGTCTTGGATTCGGCAAGTCTATTCCTACCTTTTTCAAGTCATATAAAACCAGGATGATATTAAGGTAAATGCTAACCTATATCCAAAACAATTTTGAGGACAAGACTTCACATCCTAAGAAAGCTCATTTTAAAATGTTCTAAAGGCTTACACTTTTTTTCTACTTTGTACCGAGTAATGAACACGATTAAAGAGGAACCATAAAATATGTAGGCCTAATCTCTTGCGCCTAAAGTCGGAAGACTTTTCACTATAGCTCTGCTTTATAAGTAGTGAACTTTTACATTAACTGTTTAATGCTTATTGCTACGTTAGCTTCAACCTAGACGAGAGAAATGGATTCTCTGTCAGCCTATTTATTTATTAAGCAAATACTAGTGCTTATGAAGACAAGTAATTTACTGGCTAGCCAATAGTAAAGCAATGTAAGATCCCATATTCAGGTCACGAATGGAGACGTGCTTGCAAGGCGTGTGCATTCGATTCTTGTCTTAGCAATAATCGTACTTGTTTTAGCCCTTTCTAGCCTCTCTAGGAACGAATCCAATATTGAAATCAGGTACTGCACCCCCTCCCGGGTCTGAGGCGGAGAGAACAATGCTCAGTTCAGAACTTTACAAGGTTGTTATAGCAGTGGGTGGTCGTGAATTGAAAATAGATTGGCCGAAGGTGTCATGGGCTCTTCCCAAACAGCCTCTCTTTGTTGCACCTGTAGCTGATGAGTTTGGTGACACCAGCAGTCCCTATGTTCGAGTAAGTTAAACTACTAGATTACACATTAGTGTTATATACCCTTATAAACTCTGTCATCGTTATCCACCCTTAGGTTCGAGAGGCGATTTTGGAGAGGTTGGAAGAAAACCAATTTGTCACATTTGGATATATCAAACAGAAACTTATTGAAAATGGAATGAAAATTACTGATAACAATCTTAGGACCACTATCAAGGTAAATAGTTCTTACAAATCTTCTTTTGTTATAATTTATTACGCGTATACTCATACCTTTTGCATTTCACTTATTATAGAGATACTGTATCTATCGTCAGTCGAAATACTTTCTGCGATACACTGTTGACGAAAGACCCTAGAGATAATATGCAAAAAAATTTAATCCCCTGAACGAATGTAAATTGTGTTCTTCTTAGTATCCTTTTTTGATGAATAATAATAATTTTGACTGCATTATTTACATTATAGGATGTTTTTTATTTTGTCTTGTTTTGGGGTAATTAGTGATTTAAAAGCAGTTCTTTTGTTGAATGTGTGGGGTTCACAACGCTAACAAGGCTGATTGAATCACGTGCGCTAGAGCTCACCACGGGAAGTGCGAACATGTAACCGGTCGCGTTGAGATCAAGCGCGGCCGAGTGTGCACAGACCTCCCCAACCAATCAGCAATCAAGATCCCTGCAGCCCAGCATAGTTTTGTATTTAATGACTAAGCTTTTATAAAAAAAGATCAGAAGTGGTCAAGAAACCCTCTCCACTCAGCATCTTACCGGTTCTTACCATTTTGGGCATAGCTTAGCTAATTTGGGAGTGAATTGATAATAGAGGACTCTACGAGAGGCTACTTGGACTGCTAGGAGGATTACTTAGGTGTAGCAAAAGACTTATTGGTGTAGCATCCGCTACAAATGTAATAGACTAGAATGCGAGGGATTTAGAATATTCCCTTGAATATATAAAGATTTAACTGAAAGTTATTATTAACCAATAATATTTTGTAAGACAGGTTAGCTAAATCTGCAGGTGACTGTACAAACTTATTATGAGAAGAAAAAGAAAAATTTAGAAGATGTAAGCATCAGATTTCGATTCCTGGCTATTCTGCAAGCTATTTGATGATCTCTACCAATCTTTACTACTGCAACAAGGCGGAGAGGGGAGACCCAGACTTATTCCTCGAAGTCGTCGAAGAGAGAAACGATAGGATCGAAAGTACTTGTGGTCGTGGGCGCTGTGTGTGTATGTGATAAAGAGAATAAATATCATTAAATGAATAGCATAAATAGGTGGAAGAAACTTAGAACATCACGGATTTTGTAGGCGACTACTCAAGGGTGGCATAGATAGTTTAATACTCTTAAAGTAAAAAAGTCCATTGACAACACATTATAGAACCGTTGGGGAACGTGGGATCGCATCAGACAATTAAGCGATCTAAGTCCTGCAATGAGGTGTAGTAAAATATTCCTAAAGTCCAGCTATTTATTGGAAATAAACATTTCAAGGGAACTCAACCTCTGGACTGAGGCAAATTCAATAAATTTTTTACTTTAATACATGCACGTGAAAATTGAGCGCTATCACTCATATCGAATTGGACTCTTCGCATTAGGGGATAGTAGAGGATTATTGTATCCATTCTGTGCCGCAAGAATTTCTGATTCTTTATCACCCCGAGTCCAGAGCTTTTCACCGACAGGCCACTTCATCTGATCATGCGGATAACTGATTAGTAGTAGTTTAAATAATTGATCTAATAGCTGATTCTCTCCCCAAAGCAACATAGTGCTGTCCCTCTGTTCAATATGTGGATCAGAAATATCATATTTTTGCTTTCATTAGATTGTTTCGAGGAAGGCTTAATAATTACTCTTCGTATCATGATTCCCCCCTATGTGAATTATCTAAATGTCAGAAATATATTTTTGTGTAAAACATTGAGTTTATTTAGGTGCTATCTCAAAGTAACAGCCCATACTATTCGGGAATACCAATTGGTGTTATTTGCCAATAATGTTTTATTATTTTTCCTACTAGAAATTGTTTATTTGTCATCAATTTTCGACTCCATCGGACTCTATTCTGAATAGCAGATACCAATCATACCTAGCGGTAATAAATGATCGACCAGAGACGAGATCGCAATTAATGTATCCATAGACGATTCAACTGTGTGTGCGTCAGCGCATAGGTTCCTACACAGATGATAATTATTACACGGAGATATCGACGGTACAACATGACTGACTTCTAACGACGAAACGTTTTGCATAAAACCTAATTTGTTTATTAAAATTCTAGTTACTTGAGTGACTATTGATTTCATTCCTTCTATGTGGCTGCGGACCAAGCAATATTGCACAACTTAGGGATTATCGGTTGAGGCCAATAATATTGTCAACTGGATATAAAGAAAATATTCTAGATATTATGAAATAAATACAGTTATATTGTTAATTTTCATAATTTTAGTGTATTGTTGAATTTGCGTTGAAGGATATTCTGTATCGTTCAGGTGGTTTAGTTATATTATAACGGGACAATTTTAATTTGATCTGAAACTACATTGCCAGTAATGGAAGAAAATTTTATTTGCTGCAACGGTTAGAAAGAGATTGATAACAACATATTATCAAGTTAAATCACTTTTATACTGCCTGATAAATTTCAGAGTCTTAATTAAAATTAATTATGGAGAGTTCTGACCTCGTTAACGAATAATAGTTGAATTACGCATCTTTATTTAAAATTGTCTCTCTATTTTAAAAAAGAATTTAATTTTTAAAGGAATATGTCAGATAGATTATTGGACGCCCAAATTTAGATGCTAAATTCAACGTGGGCATTTGTTTTAAGTATTTGATTAGAATCTGCACTCGTTCGCGCCAGTTCAATTTGAATGTTCATAGTTTTTGCTTTAGTTCTTGGCCACTCCGGAAGGGGTCAGTATGGGAGTTGAAAGTTGCCCAATAGGGTATCTGACCGTTGAGAATCTCACTGCGTTTCAAGTGGGCTATGACATATAGGTAATATATATCACAGCCCTGCTTGAAAAATAGGGAGCTCTCATATCATCGTTCACTCTTTATTTGTGGTCTATTGATTTTTGTCTATTAATAATTAAATCGATAATCCTGGTTGATTGTTGTAGAGAGCAGTTGTTCTGCAGCTACTTAATTTATATGGTATTACTCCTATAATGTTTTAGGTTATAGATAAGGCGTCATGTTACCTCTTTATGAGGGTTGGCTGGTCAATTGAGATGTAATGGGTGCTTGATTAGTATATCGTTGTTTCTATCATGGAAATTTTTATGACGATCTGGAGTATAAGGTTACATTTATTTGATCTTCTACTTAAGTGATGTGTTAAAGCTATCGTCGGAAAATCATGAACTATTTGCGATATCGATCAATGCGATTTTCGTCACAAGCGGCCCACTTTACACCAGGATCGTTATTCAAGGTCATAAATCAATGCTCGCATGCATCTACTATGTTTCGAACAGAACTATCTACACCCCAGCCCGGAGTAAATCCTGTTTACCATTTAATTAGCCCAACATTTCACCCGTGAACATTACCTTAATCTATGTTTATTCTCACTTACGGGAATCTTCGCATAGATTTATCGGTTATGATAATAGTAACTAATGTCACTTCTAGGTATTTAGTCAATTACGAACTTTCGCATGGCTCTGGGTACTATTATTAGCTCTAATGCCAATATCCAGCAAGTCTTGTTAGGAAATATCAATTAACTCGTTTTTTCCATTTCTCCTAGAGTTAGTAAATTGCATTATGCACTCCTTTATTTGACCTGAATTAATCACAGGAGTCAGATGTCTGGAAATCCATGTCATCTGATGGCTAGAGGCGAGATTGGATAATTTCGGTATCTGGAACTGGGTTTGTTCCCGCGTGCTTTGATTACTGTTCTACAATGACTGGACATGTGGGTTAAGCTCAGTTACCGTTAACCAAGTAGCGGATCTATTTCGTAACTCACAGTCATACTTAAAAGGGAGTAAGAAGATTTCGTTGAGGTACAGTTTTTTGTCTTCTTGCTAGGTCTGAGCATTATGGGCATAGTAAACCTAAGTACGGATATTATGGTGGCAGAGATTATTTCGAGCCATTATACTACAACCCACAGTAAGGCGAAAATTTTGCTAATGTTCACTGTAGGAATGCAGCCGAGATCGGCTGACGGCAAGTTCAATAATGGTAAGTGGGAGAGGATGAAAAAGTGGTGGTTACTTCATTTGATCCTTATCCACGATATTCAGTGCCTATTGACAGGTTGTTTATGATAGTCGGTCTTGTCACTTCAATTCATTTTTTTCTCCCTCAGAGTGAGCTTAACATAGCATAGATGAGATAGCTAAACTTCGAGCTATAATATTCTTTTGGAACTTATTTAAGATAAAAAAACCTTCAAGTTGAAAACAAACGGCATTTGTAAACAAAATGGGTGCTTCTTGGGGGATTATAAAAATAGTTTCGAAATTGGGGCAGATAGGTGGAAACGTGATAGATATCGATCAGCATTGATCTTCATCACTAAAGCTTTCATCGATTTTTACCACAAAATCAATATTAGTAGAAACTCCTCCGGTCTCAACATCGTCATAGAGATGGTAACGTTGTGCTGATTGAGGTAGTCCGTTCGCAAAATGATTGACACGACTTTTGTTGGGTCTTTCATAATCACTTTCTCCGTTTCGAAAATTGCATATTGAAGAGACTATCCGTTTGCTGCCTGTAATAGTAAATAGTAGCTTTAGTCTTACGTAGGAAAATATAGAGAGACTATCCTAAAGATTGATGCATAAATTTCAAAGAGGTAATCGACCAGGATTGGTTTAGGCTTGTTACAACAAATTTAAGAAAACTATCTGCCTATTACCCATAAAAATAGTAAAAATATTGATAAAGTTTGTAAGCTTCAACCGTTTTAAAGCCTTAAATATCGGTCTTTTGCTGTAACGAACTAAAACCTTTTAAGTAAAAAAAACAGTGAACTTGGTAAAGCCAGATGAAGTAAGGCAAAAAAAACGATGGAAAGATTGTAAAATAAATTCTTTTACGTTTTCCATGGATAATAATTATCAATATGCAGAATGCAGAAGCATAGAATGGATCTCCGAACAAGTTTTCAAGAGGAAGATGATGTGTTGGTAAAGCACCTTTTAACACACTCAGCTATTAAAGTTAGAAAAGTCTAAAACAATGATAAAAAAACTGTCTACCGCAAAGCATTGAAACTGCACCATAGGTGTTCGGTGGGCAAAATCTGCAAGTCAGTATATCGCGTCAATGAACATCAAATGGAATATTCTGTGTGGACCTTCTCGAAACGAATTTGAAATAGAACAAAACTGGTGAATTGGTCACCACAAAATGACTGCTAGGAAACAGATGATTTAAGAATGGTTAGGAAATCATGTGTAATCATGATATGCTGACTTTTCATATTAATTTATTGATAAAAGATTATAAATATTGAAATTAGAGAACAGAAAATTCAAAGAACTAAGACTCGTCTTTTGCCAATATGTTTGCAATTAGACATAGAGTTTTCTAATAAAAGAAGGCTTGTCAGATCTCGGCTTGCCATAGTTAACTGCTTTCATAGCCCTTTAACTTGATGGATTAGTAAAAGGAAATGAGAGACAGTAAAAACTCTAAGCTCTACAAATATCATCGGAAATATCATTCCTAAACGGATAGCTGACTGGTATAAACCAGATGTGAATAGATTTGTACCGAGAGATTCCAAGCTCGGGAACTCTAAGAAACGTGCACGTTGGCAGCCACATCACCATCTGATTCAATAGGCTCCATAACTATGATAATTGTCAAGCCCATTTAGAAAAGCATATTCCAACTACCACCCTGAGTAGAATGCGGCATAATAGAACCTCCCTGGTGAGGAACTCGAATTCCGCCACCCTTCATATTAGCCAAACTTAATTAGTGCGGTTGGCCATTTCATTCACTCGGTGTGCGCCAATGGGAATCAAATCCGAGAACTCTAACATGACAGACCAATGCGCCACCGACGCACTAGCAGACTCCATAATTTTTTTGGTATGCCTTAAATATTAGTTGTTATAGTAGTGGATTTTGAAAATACATTAGTTACTTTCTTAGTCCGAAAAGTAACTGTGAAAGTAAAGTTCTATTCTACACAAAATAAACTATTTAAACTATTAGATCCTCTTGCTGTTCTGCAATTCTAAACATAATGATCGAACTAGAGTGAATTATCAAGGGAACAATAACATGGCCAAACTAAGCTAATAGCATTTTAAAAAAGAACACCAATAGTAGGATTAAAATAAAATGGCAACTAAACGACTTTCATTATATATAATAGAAAGTAGTGTAGATTTTAATATTTTAGAAAAGCAAATGGTGAACTGTATGCAAACGTTGATAGAAAAGAAAGGAATGCTTTTCCACTATCGATGGGATCACTGTAACAAAGGCGTAACGTAATTGCCAAATTTACAGGTACTTTAAGTCTTATAAAAGTGAACGGTGGTTAAAGTGTCACATATCAAAATTTCATCCTTAGTTTAAACATCAGATTTAACATGGATCTTTTTAAAAGATCTTTTGAAAAACCAGAACACATTCTTCTGAGCTCAGTAGTAGAGGCGTAAAAATTCTGAATTCCATGAACCAAATCCCCTTACTCTTTCCCAAACTGTATCCTACAGCAATACATAGCAACGTGTACACTAGCTATAGCAAAAAATATGTAACGAAGCTATAATATATCAAGTTATCAAACTCATAGTCGCACGAAATTACACTCACCAGGATACCAAGGATCCAGGATCTTTAATTCCATCGGAAATCGATCAAGCAGATTCGTTCTCAGTCCAACGACCAAAACCTCTTTAAATCGCGCTCCAGATGCCTCAGAGAGTGAGGCTCTAAGTGCTTCCCAAGAGTTGCGCCTGTTATTCTCAACTGATTTCGACTGGGGTGCTTTGAGAGGACGAAATCGATTGCCAGTGGTACTCGAAACA
The DNA here is from genome assembly GCA_900708905.1 of Hymenolepis diminuta. Classification (NCBI taxonomy): domain Eukaryota; kingdom Metazoa; phylum Platyhelminthes; class Cestoda; order Cyclophyllidea; family Hymenolepididae; genus Hymenolepis; species Hymenolepis diminuta. The sequence continues at coordinate 1,999,286 of CAADRB010000018.1, forward strand.
TTTCCAGGCGATTGAAAAGCGATGCATCGAGCGGTTGCCATAGCAGCATAATGACTACCAGCCATACAGACTCCTGAGTTTCGATCAGCTGCGGCAGTTAGCCCAAGACGCCAGTTCACACTCCCTGAAAGATGGGCATCTGCCCAGGAGATTTGAGTACTAATTTGGGCAAGGGAATCAAAAGATTCGGTGTCGGAGTTGATGTGAAAGGATAAGTAATTCTCGTGTAGCCAAGCTACTGCGTCGTCACCTGATAAACCGCATTGATCGAGAACCGTCTAAAATTAGGAAAAAAGGATACAAAAAATCTACGTCACAAATGCACTCATTTCCTGTGTATTAAATCCATACAAGCAAGTTAATTTTCTTATTGACAGGTCTATTGCTTCATGTTACAGATCTTCATTGCTTTCTACCGGGGACTACAGCATTATTGCCTCTTAAATAACTTAGGATTATGTAAGGGATAAATTCAAAATTACCACGGCCGAAGAAACCCACATCAGTTCAATCAATGGCTAAAACAAGATGAAGCGATGAATTATAATCAAATGGCACAATAAGAGCTAGCAGGAAACCTAATGATTTTATTCTACATAACATGCTAAGTGGAGAGGCAAAAGAAAAACTGAATTGGTGGAAACAGAATTTCCAAGTTAGCTTAATATTACAATCCCAACGAAATTAATGGGAGAATTATCGATTTAAATTCTAATAAGTGATACCAGAATAGGGAGACTACAAAAAATGTTAACGAAATTACTACTTAAAAAAATCAGTAGAAGCTTGTGAAGAAATGAAACTGATAGAAATAATTCCCCTACCGCTTGTTTAATAATTTGTAGACACTTAAGTAATAATTGTTTTCAATGTAAAAAAAGCCGATAAAGCATCAAAGGGAAATTCAATCAAGTTCAATTACAGCAACATAAATGAATATTAGTAATTCAATCCACGGAAATGAATGAATCAATTTACGTAATTTTGGGCCAACTGGATCAATAATAAACAGGAATAATTTCATTAAGTAACATCAGGTAAAAATATAAGCGATTTGAATTACTTAAATTTACCTCAGGATTGAAAGACAGAGGTAACCGCTTATAAACCTGCAGATGAGGAGGGAGATGAGACGCATATTCACTACCTAGATCACTTAGACCTTGAAAGAAAGTAAAGTTGTATAAGGCTGTGATATACGACAAGAATCATTCTAAAGCCAATACTGCTTACGTTTGGAGTAAAGAATTTTGCCCAATGCATGAAATAAAGCCAGCCCGGTATCTCTTTCAAAAACGCAGTGTTCAATCGCATTACTCCTGCCCGTTGACCTCGCTAAAAACGGTAAAGAGACAAAAACTAATCATGTGCAAAAAAAGAAATAATTAAAGAGAGATAAGGCACATTCAGAGCAAAACGTAACCTGATATAAGGGCGAATTGAAGATTGTTAATCGCCAGTCGAATATCACCGGAACTACCAGCAACCAACCATTGAATGTACGCTTTAGAAGGTGGGGGAATCTTTGTCTGAAATTAAGGAATTTTAAAAATTTAGTGAAAATTTGGAGAGCATTGACAAAGTAATTCTCAGTTAATAAATATGTAAATTCTTATCATCGTGACTACTAGAAGAAAAAATATATAAAATCGTTGGACATTCATCCATGATTTCACCCAGGCGATAGGGGCAAATCTTAAAATTTAGGCATTGGAAGAGTAGAATTGAAGGTATGGAGTATTATAGAGAAGTACAAAGCCTACAATCTGAATCCAGAGATTAGATTGTACGAGGCTCTTTTGATACTAACATGAATTTCTGATTATACTTAATCCCTTTTACTTAACCCGCATTGGACGGCCTTATTGCTCTTTTTCAAATTCTTTCCCACGATGAACCATACCGATACTTCATATTTTTATGGAAACAGGTTTCATCATTCCGCTTATTGTTGTTAGAAGAAACAAAATACTTCAAAGTGGTGTGGCCAATCATTCAATTAAATAATCAGCTTAAGAAGCACTGAACAGTACTGACATAAACTCGTCAGAAACTCAGGGATCAAATCATGAAAATTGCGCCTTAGAACATTAGGATGTTACGAAGTGAATTATGCCCCCTATGATTCTTGATATCCTAGCATAAGGCTATTTGATCCGCTCCCGTTTCAATAACAGGAAAGTTTTACTGACAGATGTCTTGAAAGAGCGAAAGAAGGCGAAAAACTACAGATACTGGGGGATATAGGGGGTGAAGTGGAGAAAGTGGTGTTTTTACAGAGGACACGTCTTAAAGCTTAACTAAACCAGGTTGCCTCAAGGGTCATATTTTAAAAAGAAAAATATTAACAAATTTTACCACTTCAATGACATCCTAGTGCGCATTCAATTTCAATGGTTTCCTTTTACGACTTGGGTCCGAGACCAAACTGTGCACATCCTATTTTAAACTCCAACAGATCTAAGCATTCTCGAATATCTCAAGCTGATAAGATCATAAGGGGCTCTGTAATATTCACAGTTTAATTTTCCAATATAGAATTGAAAGCAACGCATCTCGTACTTTTGATACGAACATTATTGATCATATAGAATAAACAATTAAATTAAATAGACATGCTAAATATGGCTCGCATTTCCCAATCAACTTTATTTCCCATAACAGGGCTGGAAGTTTTACAACTATTCATACGGGGAAATATCCAAACACATAGGAAGGGAAGGGAGAATATTTTCATATTTTGGGAGATTGTAGGGCAGGCAGCAGAAGTGAGTCAGGGGATCAGAAGAACCCTACTTCCCCTGGGCTCCGGAATTATCAGGTCAACTCCTGTGTGAAGAAAAAAACATTTATTCTACCATCTCATTAAAAGAAAAATTACACTAACGGCTCTGTAACACTAGAATTGATGCCATTACCCAATCTTTTAAAATTTGTCAAATCGGGTATATGTTTTCTATTTTAGTCGGAAGAATCTGAACTGGATTAGGAAAATGCAGATGAATGCATACCTTTGCACTTGAAAACTAACAGATACAACAATTTTCCAAACTAACTCTAAAAAATCTCAAAAGAGGTCCTAACTGCAACTGCAGAAATCCTGGTTTCATGAAGGAAATACAACAGTTTGCCTTTCGCCTCTCGTGAAAAATATTATACTGAAAGCTTTGTATTTCTGTCAAAACCGTATCTTTGATACCATCTTTCTTTCAGTTGCACTAAAAAATTCTAATAACACCCACAGACATGGGGAGTCAATGTCAAAGAGGTAGAGTTTAAAGCATGAATAATAGCAATGCTACGACAAAATGAAAAAAAATTTTTGTCATATAAACCAATTAAATATATGAGACATAAATGATAATGCAAATAGAAAACAAAAATGAAAAAATTTTAAAGAACGAGAAAATAAACTCTTACCTTTTTGCAAACAATATTTATAACACGATTGATCGCTTTGGTCATGATTGTTGAGGCAATCGGATTGAACTCAATTCGATAAACTCCAAGTTCTTGTACGATGTTGGGGGGAAAAAGTCGACCCAAACTGCCGTTATCGAAATTGATAGTATTCGACACTCCAAAAATACCACTCGAAGAGGACTTTGTGAGAACAAATGCCAAGAGAGTAGGAATAAGAACATGGGATAGGACGGCTCGAAGGATATTATGGAAGCGAGCTGGCTTATCAGTTACTCCAACCGGTAAATTCTAAAAAATAAAACATAAAATATTTAAATTTACCTCAACAAGAACCAATTGGGGTGATCTTGAGTTGACATTGCTTGCTGTCTGCCGAAAATCTAACTTTGAAGACTCATTCGTACTTGAATAGCGTGTGGATTGTAAAAGGAATTCTTCAAATTTATCAAAATCAGTGGACCCTGTTTCATTATAATCATAGTCTGTTTCCTCCCAAACAATGGGAGACGAGAAACCGAGAGACTGACAAACTGTCTGAAGACAGGTAGATTTTGAGGAACCAGGAGGACCAGTAATAACTACAATACAACTTTTTCGAGCTCTTAAACTCTTGCATGCTTCCATGACGGCTTTCAGTTTTTCATGATGAACTGCCACATCTTTCTATTGAAAAACTTAACTTTAAATAGTATCTTCATCTTACAATATCTTCAGGAGCACATAAATCAGTCCAAAGTTCATTTGAGGTAGCAGATTCGGTTGATTTCTGAGAAGCTAACTTACCGTACCATAATTCTGTAGCGCTATTTTGTTTCTTTAATGACATTATTGCAATAATTTTGAGAATGCCATTTATAAACACGGCTGTATCGCAAAGCTCAGCAAGCGATAAGCAAGAACCAAACGTGTTCAAATAGACGACCTTGGAAAGCGTGATCACTGAAAATTAATCCAAAATTGTAAATATAAGTGTGAATTCAAAATTAATAAACTCCATTTAAAAATAAATATGTAAAGCGGGTCTTATTTTAATTTCCGAATCTCAAATTCGTGAAGAATGACCTTGATTTGCTTCTTGCGCCTTCTTTGAGTTTTATTGTCGGTTTTTCAAGTAAGTTAATTTCCAAATTGTTCTTATAATATACCCCTTATATCGAATCAGATAGCTGATTTTAAGATTTGGACCTGAAGCTTTGGACTTATTTTCATGCTCATTGCTTCATTCTTCACAATTTGATGAATTAAGACAACTTCTCACAACCATCTGGACTTATTTATTAGATATATATTGTTCAGAAACATGTTGAAATTTTGCTGATGGGTGGTTTCATTCACAAAAATTGTTTTCATCTAGTAATTTTTCACTTTACAGTTTGCTATTGAATACGGAATCGATGAATTTTCATTTGGTTAAGCGTCCTTACGCTTGTTCCTTTCCTGGTTGCTCTTATCGGGGTAAGACCAAGTCTCAGATAACTCAACACAAAGCTACTCACGGCTTAGGTTTGTCTGTTTTGCTATTATAATTGAATTACTTAGGTTATGTATACGCTTGTGATTTCTGCGATTATCGAGCCACTACCTCGACTAATTTGCGTCGCCATTCACGACTTCACTTGGACACGAGGCCGTATCGGTGCCCGCACTGTTCGCACACTTTTGTAGAACTCTCTGCACTGCGCCGCCATGTGCTCGATTCCGCTTACCATCCCGGTCTCCCTCTTTATGTTTGCCCTTGGTGCACTGCCTCTTCATCGGCGAATTCTGATAAGGCTGTCACCAGTACTAAACCTTCATCTTCCCTTATTATTGACTCTCCAATCTCAAAACAGACCTCTTCTAAAAAGCCGACAGATCAAGACATTTGTGGATTCAACTCCTCAAGTCTTGCCTGGAAGCATGTCGTTCAAGCACATGCCGCAGAGTTGTCAGATCCAAAAACACTTCGACGCTTAGGGAGAAAACCCGGTGAAACTCTGATTGAGGTATGATGATTTTATACTTAAAGATACGTTGGAATGTGAATATGAATTTGGTTTTTATTCACATTTAATAAGTCGGTACATCCTACTAGAACCGAGATGTGTAAAGAAACATCTAGTTTTCAAGAAAAAGCATATTGCATTTAAGTTAAAAGTTTAGTTTATGCTACTGTTATCTAGGTTCCCACTAGATATGGCTCTGACCGAAAGAGGGAAGACAGAAGTGTAAACCTCTCTTCATATTATTGACAGTTGAAGGTCAATTCAACAATAGATCGATGCAAGTTTTGTCGACTAACTGCCTAGATGTCAAGATTTGCGTGCACTATTCTGTAAAACTGCTGAAAAACTAGGATACTACCTTCGGGATGTGAATAGCTCATCTCCAGACATCATATCGGCTCTGTGGACTTAAGGAATATTCGTTGGCTTTGTTATGGACATTGTTTCATATTAATTGTTAGTGATTTTTTTAGATTAGATGTTAATATTTTATTGTAGCGTTCATATTTTTATAGCATTGTTTGATAATTGTTCGAAAAGTGGAGCTTAAATTTGAGGAGTGGGTTAGGGTTCGCGTTATGTTTATTCTTTGTTATTATTATTATTGTTTACACGTAAAAAATCAAAATAAACCTTAATGATGAATCATTTTTCTGAATTTGAGAAAGAAGTAATAGTTGGAAACTCATATTCTCTTTGGAGAATATGGATATTAGCTTTCATTACTTTTCAGCTTATTTATTACTAAGACGGTTGTTTAACGGAGAAGTGAGTGGAATTAAAAGATTATGAAACGTTTTAAGCTCAGATTCTCTATTAGACAATGAGTTTATCTTCGTTCTTTAGATTTTGGCTACTGATATTTGTGATCTAATTTTTCATTTTTAAAGGCGTATGTAAGTTAAAATTGCCAAATTTGTAGGAGCTCAATTTTGTTAGTCTAAGATATCCCCCTTACGACTAACGGCGTTCCTAATGGCTAACAGTAGGCAACCACCTTTCCCAAATTAGAAAGGCAAAGGTCGAATGTGGACCAACGGCAATAGAAATGGAAGGCATAGAGCATAAACAGAATGTGTAAAGACCAGGCTGACTGGGTGGGTATTTGCAGTGTAGGTGGTAGTGAAAATCAACAATTGATCTGAAATTCGCTGATTGCAATCGGTTTTTGCAAGCGCTAGATCGTAAAAAACTTCAGATTAACATGCCTGAAAATACTTTTTGAGCGATATGTAGAAGGAAATCCTACAGGCGAAGATGGAATATGTGTTTTCTTAATTACTTATCAGCTCTAATAAATTTGGTGTTGATGCCTACCTATTTCTTCTTACTAATTAAAGAACACTTGCTTAAGAGTTATTTGTGTTTTCATTTTCTTTGAGCACGATGTATCACTCATATTTGGTCTCTATCATCCCAACGAAGACGGAAATTTTCGACCCTCCTCTGCAGTACGTATATTGAATGGGCCAGCGCCTCCCTACCAACGAATCAATGCCTCCCATCGAAAGCGCTTAGAGAATAATCCAACACATTCGGTCCTCACTGTCAGCAGCACTTTGCTGACGGAGGGTGGAAGTGGGAAGAGTGGTGGTGGTGAGACGCTCAAATTCGCTGAAGTTCAGGATCTGGTGACTCTTGCCGGGGGGTTTGTGTGGTCGTCGGCTACTTTCCAGTCTGAATTGGTTAGAGCTACGAGTCGTAGTCAACAATCGTCTCAAAATCAATTATGAAGATTTTGGGACAAGTGGGTATTTGTGTACATATTTGTGTGTGTATTTTAATTAATATTATTTGTACCTTCTCTTAGATACTTTTTATTTGAAATTATTATTAAAGGGTAAAACATAAAGTTCGTAAGTAATTTAATTGGAACTATAATGAGAATATAAGATTAAAGGGACCGAAATTAGGTAACAACGCTATGAATAAATAACATGCTGATTTCTGTAAATGCCATTTTTTCGAACTTTTCTAATTGATATGAAGTCGCCATCGACTGCAAACATTTCCTTTTCCCTTAAAAACTCGTAAACATTTGGGCCTGGCTGCTCCAACTTCCTCACACCAAATACCATTCACTGTCAGTAAAACAAAACTACGAATACACAAGCAACTTTCGTGGTGGTACAATCACGGAAGTTTATTACACTTGACATTACATTTTTGGATCGGAATATTTTACTTAATTTAAATCTCCCAATGTATGGTCATGAGCACAAACAATTATTTTGCATTAAATGAATATCACTGTATTTGGATTGAGATCAACCGAAGAGAGCATTAAGGATCCTAATAGTGCGTATATCTGGACACAGTGGAGATGGGAAGTGGTCACGTGTGTCTGATTTTATACGGTTAGTGTATATTTACGAAAGAAGTTTGGTCAGAACTGTGAGTCCGGATCAAAGTAAGAAACAGTTAACATGATAAAAGCTGTGAGAGTTTATATCTGTATGTATTTTATCAGATTTACCAACATATATATTATTTATATTACATTACATTTGAAGTGAATAACAAGGGAATATGCAATTTCCGTTAGAATTATTGATGTTGCGGTGACTAGCATGCTCGCCCTCAAAAGATCAATGCTGATTCGCGCATACCCAGTGAGTGGAATGAGTAAATACATTGATTAAGTCTGATTAACAAATTGGGTGGCAGAATTCAGGTTTTTCATTAAGGATTCTCCATAATGCCAGACCTCTACCTAAGATGATGTTGGAAAGCATTTTTTTAATTTGGCTTGAGAATTACAATATAAAGTAACGAAAAGTTTCTTAAGAGTGTATCTACGTAAATGTAGGTGCATTTTAAATATATGTAACTTGTACTTTGTCTGATACATATTACACTTGAAATTTGATTGATGAAATGAGGAGACAAAAAATGCGAAAAATCTCCAGTGCAAATGATAACAATTGCTACCGAAGTACCTAATTATTTCTGATTGAGGTGAGGCTTCTTCAATAATCAAACTAAACACTGTTCGCCAATAATGAAATCTCTTCTTCTAAAAATGCATTGGTATGCATCTCTTTGCATATTAAAGTTTCCATAGTCAAGTGATTTTTTACTAAAACTCACTAAGCCTAAAAATGCTAAATTAGGATACCAAAGGAATTTTCATCCTTGTTGTCAACATTGGATACTTAATAACTGCAAAAAATGTGGTGATATTTTGAGCTTTAACAGTACCTTAGTCAATTAGGGCCATTAATAAATAGCCAAGTATCGGATGAATTGTTTGTCTGTTATTTAATCACTTGGGTCCTTTTAAGATAGCTTTACAAAAACTAAAAATCCGAGAAATTTGCCGGGAATATGGAATAATCTTGAAATCATCTGTATTGCTTTGTATAGTGAGTTGATGTGACTATAAAATGCATACATTCATACATAGTCATATGTACGAGAAAAATAACAAAAAATTAGAATATAGAATCGAAAATTTAAGTATGAATAAAGCGGTTGTTTAATTTAAGGAATCAGTTGAGTATGAATGCGAACATGGGAAATATAGAATAGTACAGCGGAGTACAAAATAAAACGGTGTCATTAAAATCATATTGACACATCAACCAATTAAAGTGAATAAAATGTAATAAATTATTTGTGCGATCACTGAGATTGCTATCGTCATTGCAAAGATAATCATTTTACAGCTATTTGTGGAAATTTTATGCACACGACCAATTTTTAGTAAATACTGTAAATTTTTGAATTATATATTTTTCTTTTTAAGGCGGAAATAATTGTTTGGGGTAAACCAGAACGGAATCTCTTTTTGGGTAAGTGGAATTAATTAAGGTCGTTGATGATCAGCTGTCGCTCCAGTCTTTTTCATGTCGACTCATGAGATGCATGCACAAATGTCCGTTATAAAGGCGTCCGTTTTGATTGAGAGTGCCATTCATGTATTAATATTAAGTTTTATAATTATTTTTTTTAGTATCGGTCCATTCAACATTATTTAGATAACAACCGTATTAGAATATACCGTATTTACTATTCTAAACCAGTCGTCATTTTCTCCTATTTATGTAAGGCAATATTCTTCTTATTGCCATTCTTTGAATGGCCTTCATCCCTGACAAAATCATCCGATATAAGACTTAATATTCGAAGACCCGTTGTACCATGTGGCATTTTAGAGAGTATTGATCTTTTCTGCTTACTCTTCTTTCTTGTTCGATCGTTAATGCTTGTAGGTTACTCTTATTATTGATTTATAAATTTGATTTAAATCTATACACATGTAAAATTTCTTTACCTTTAAGGCTTATCTGTTCTGGAAAGAGCAATTTCGGCGAAATTACTGGCTGATTGGTCAATTTGTCGTATTATTGATATCAGTTACTGATGTACTGGTTTCTATGTCATTCGGTTGCTCTGAGGTATGTTACTATAATTTATTATATCGTTATGATATTTTAGTTTATTCGAATTCGACGATTCCTTCGTCCCTATTTCCTCATCGCTGACAGTCAAATGCTCAAAAAGACAATCAAGTGTTTATTCATCACCATCCCAGAATTATTTACGTAAATTTCGTTGTTAGATCTTTTTTTCATTATATACATAATGCATACGATGTGATTTACCTTTTTCATTTCAGCTATTTATTGCTTCTTTTGCTGTGGATACTTTTCGCTACTTTGGTCGCAATGTGTATGTTCTCTGGACGCGAGCAGACATTTTCCTCGGTGCGTTTTAATGTCATTTGTCATTTGCCCATTATATGAAGTGATTTTATTTATATTTTTACTAAAATAAAATTATTGGAAACATTTTAACTTTCGTTATTGAGTGCATCCAAATAGAAGCATTGTTAGGAATTAAAATTTGTGTTTCTAGTTTTGTTCAATCAGAGTTGAGAATATTAACATCCAGTTTGATAACACACACCTAGTGGTATAATTGAAATTAGTTGGATCAAATCGACCACGTTTGACCTCTTGACATGAAGTTATATTAAATGACTGAATCTGAAATCAGTTGAATGTGCCTCTTCTTCTTTTAATTCTCTTTGAGGAAGGATTAATCAAAATGCATCGATGATTGATAATGGCATCTTGATCAGTGATAACTTCATCACCTTTATTTTTATAAGATTTTAATCATTCAGAAATAATTGGAGTTTGCAGCATTTGTAATGCAGTAATCTCTCTTATAATGCGGAATTATATGCAATACTATAACCCCCATGAAGGCAAAATTTTGCATTTTTTATTACGTGAAAAAGTTTTAAATTGGATAGCTGTAAAGTTTGATTAGGGATAAGGGG
>CAADRB010000018.1:2009996-2049959 GCA_900708905.1 Hymenolepis diminuta
GAGGGATCTAAAATAGTCTTATTTGATTACTAAATTTGAGTTGTACACTTACTTAATGGGTGGTTTAGCTATCAAAATTCCAATCTCAAGATTCGTTCCCTGTATTACTGAGTAAATTGTTGTCCGCGACGTCCAGCGCTTATTGACCGGTTGATTAATTAGAATAGTTGGTCTTGCCACTACATTTTTCTTCTAATGACGTAGGAAATAGGAAGGTACTAGGTTGCATAATTTCAATATAGCAGGGCTCACTGGCAATGCAATAACATGTTTTTTTTTCTATAAGCCACATGTAATTACGATCACCGCATTTAACTATTCTAACAAGAATCTTTCTGAAATTAAACGTAGTTGCTTTAGAAAGTGAAATTGACTTAACTGAACTTTTCGGCCATAATAAACTGAAGTCGTAACCGATTCTATGACGTCACTGTTTATCTTTTGAACAGTATATTTTTGCATTTCGATATTAAAGTATAGAAGATTATTTGTGTGTATTAAATTATGTTATGATGGCACCATTATATACCGTTTGCAATGAATTTTGTTTCCTTATGGTGGGCTTAAAGTGAACATGTGACTTGCGATTTGAAGTTATCGTTTAAGCTTAACCTCATACTTAGGTGTTACAGGAAGAGAGAATCAACCCTAGGGTCCTTTTAATTAACTAACTTTTTTATTTGCCTATAGGTTTGTCAAGCAGAACAGATGGTTAATAAGTAGACACTTATTTATTCCCTACATGTTTTATAGTTGCACTTGTGTTGACATCGACTCGTGCAACGCTCTGGATTATAGTGATGCAATCGATTTCTATTTGTTTCTCTCTCGGCCAAGTTTGAATTTAGTTGTTAAATATTGTTTGCATTTTTAGACCTATATCAATATTCTTCGCATATTTTCCAGTTTATGTTAACATCTTTGGCGTCTGATTTGTGTGTTTTATGATGTCATGTTCTCCGCTTTTATTTTATTTCGCGTTGTCTTATTTTTTAGCCCCAAAACCTATTTGCAAAGCCCGAAGGGATTGGAATTAAATGGTTTTATGAAACATTCTTCAATATCATTGTCCTTCTCACCACGGCCAATCATCCCGACCGTAATTTTGCTTTTTTTCCCCAATCTTTTTATCATTTGAAGTGTTTTTGGTTCTCTAAGCAAATAAATATTGCTGATATAAACATCTCATTGATATCCATTTTGGCATTCACGAAATGTGGGAACAGTAAGGGAATTAGTGGTGCTTCGGAATGTTCTCGAGTTCGATGCGCACCACGTTTGTTAAGAACAACCAGGATATAAGATGCCGAATGCAGGTTTCTTATTGTGTGCTACAGGTTGCATATCTTACATTGACATGATTGCTGGATGTTATATTGATAGTAAAAACGAGGGAAGTTTTCGCCTTTCCTGGTGATATTATGCGGAGCGCATATTCACACACTGAATTAAGTCGCTAGAAAGTCTATTATGTGATGGGATAATCTCCTTAGTTTACTATCGAATTTACAGAATGTCAACCACTAGCCACTTCCAATTAGCTAGTGGTAAGTGGTCTCAGATCGCATATTTCCATAACTACATAAGCATTTCTGATGTAGGATGTTATCGCACTTTCGAAATTACTAAGTCATTATTTATCCTTTATTTTCACTCCAAATTGACCGTCTATTGTTGACTGTATAGCCAATGCGATTCTGGGGTCTTTAGAAGGAGAGCATTCTCTTGAGTGGAAGAGAGATTCGCATTTGATCACAACTAATTAATGACATGAATAAATCTCAAATTATTAAATCCGAGCTTTTGACCTCTGATTTATCAGGCGTGGTCGCTACTGTTGCGACATTGTTGGAGTGTAGCCAGATATAACATTCACTATTGATTAAATAACTAATAAATTGATTATTTTTTATTTGCTTTCTTTGTTTTAGTTATAATACCGAATTACAATGAGAATAGAGCCGCTGGATTATTTGATGTTATCTTCATAGCCGTTGGCACTTACTTCTTCATGTACATATTTACGGCTATTATGTTCAACCAATTTCGTGGTTATCTCTCCGTAAGTTCTCTATTTCATTGATAATAGAAGAACTACATACTCACGGATTGGGTAGGTTATACTTTCCCATGTTTTATCAACAGCTATCCCATCTTCATTACTACAAAAATAAATGCTTTAAACTTTGCTATTATATTAAACATCGTTCACACAGTGATCTAATCCACTTCTCCCTTTTCAGTCGTCTATTCAAAAGCGCATGTTTAGACGTCGTCTTGCGGTTTTTGCTGCTTTTCAACTACTCAAATCTCAGGATCCGTAAGTCAAAATAATCATAATTGTCAGTCTTCTATATTTCTTAGTTTTAACAAGATTAACTTTCTCTTTCTTTTAAAAACTTGTTTTCTATTGTCTTTCGTTTATCCATTAAAATGTCACAGCTACTTCAATTTAGAATTTTGATCTTTTGTTAGATTAACCAATTAATTTCCTATAAATTTCATGATTTAATCATGGAATACATATTGCAACAAGATGAATGGCTCTGGTAACTGATTCAATATTTATTTTACCAAGTACGAATTTCTAAGTTTTGGTCAAAGTTTATTAAGTTGTGATGTTGGTTTTGTTAAATCTATCTTTGATTGCCAACACGACAACTTTTCCCTATTTGTTTACGTCCATTTGCAGAGAACCAGTTGTGGAATCTGATAAAATACGTCAAGTCCTGGAGAAAACATCATTGTCTAGCTGGAAGAGAGAAGCCTTTTTATTGGTAAGTTGGCTCTGTGTAGGCGGTTTTACACTATTCACAACACTTTGTGTTGTGCATTAATTCAATAAAGTTATTTCCACACTACTTAGTTGAATAATCAAAATTACTACAATTACTGTTCGTTTAATTCCAATGGTTTTTCTATTTCCATGCTTGAATTATCGGAAACAGAATTTTATGCTAAAAATGTTCAATCGAGCACTTAAATTCCTAGAGAAATCTCACATATTTTTCTCACATTTGCGGAATGTAAACCTATGAATTTTGGAGTTCCTATTTGTGAGTTATTATATTTCACTGATATGTACCACATTCTGAATTATGAAAGTTTAATGATTATATTTTAATATATAAAATTAATATTTAAATTAGTATTTTAAATAACAGTTAATTTGGTTACAATAATTATATTAACCAAAATTAGTATTGAGCTTGGTATTTGCGTAACTTTCTCCTACTTTTCATTATTTTAGGAAGAAGATTTTTCCTGTTCATTCAAGCCTACAGCTTAGTCTTTATTTTAGTGGATTGATAGTTGTGCTTTATTGGGTTCTCTACCCATGGAATTCATGCATTATAGTAGTTTACGACACATTACCAAAATATACTCAATCTTAGGGAGGTAAATAAATTAAATAAGTTCCTCATGTGTGAAACTCTCATCCCAATCGTGTCCCTGATTTAGCAGACGTATATGTTGACCGCTACGCACACGTCAAGTTTATTATTATATTCGTGAAGAATAAAAGCAAAAATTTAACTCTCTCATAGTATATCCAGTTCAATTCCATTCGGGTAGGGAAGTAAGGCCATGATCAAATGTATTAGATTTATACACGTAGCTTGGTATGAAGCTGGAAGTCTGAATAGTGGCAAACCTCATTGCTGAGTCGTTTTATATTGTCTTGTTTTTTCCTTCATTCTGATAGTGAGTCGGAGACGTTTTCAGGTCAATGGATCACAGACTACTTACCGAAAAAGTGTATTTAATAAACATAAAACAGATCTTGGATAAGAGATGTTTGCATATCTCCTTACACATATACTAATCAGCTGAAGAGAGATTATTAATTCTTTAGAAATCACGCAATCTTTTTGGGAAAATTTTTTCTAATGGATTTCATCATAGAGAATCCATAGTTATCAGGGGATTGGTGTACTCAGGTAGTTTGGCCAACCTCCCAATTCAATCTATTGGCCGATCGTCTGTGCAGATATTTGTAACATAGGAATGTAGTAATTATAGCCTTAAATTTGAACTACTGAAAGTTAAATCATTTTGTTAAAGGAGGAAGGTCGGATGAATCTAGAATTCGTTTGAAGCAAGGCTCTTTTGGTGCTCTAACATTTATTCCATACATCTGCTCTACTCCTCCTCGTTACCCTTTATTTTGACTATCCTACTGTTCCATTTTTGTTCTTGCCTATAGAATTTGGAAAAGGAATATTCGAATAAACCCCTAAAATTGGGAGAATTTATGGACCTATTCCGCCTTCTCGAACTTTCTTTTCAACCAGAAGCTGTTAGTTTTGTTTTAGATTTGACATAATTAAGATTCTTGCATATTTATATTCACTATTTCGTTTCTCTTTGCAGCCTGAGCCCATTCGGCAGTTATTTAATCCCGTGGCTTCTCGAATTCAGACCTTCTTTTTGTCGGACAAGTTTAGATGGATTGAACTCACCATTTCTCTCATCAATGTCGCCTGTATCATTGTAAGCGCTTATGGCTACGCATTTGTAAGACTCATTAATCGTTAATAGGTCTATAGGAGCTGCTTAAAATCCATCATAGTTGATGATATGTTTACTCCTATCCCATATCCATGACTGTAGAGTGGTTAGGTGGTGGTATAGGCCGAGATTTGGGTTGGTAATGTTTAACAACCTTCTGATGTTCTAAAGTGGCTGAACTCAGATGAAAATGGGTTGGAATCCCCTTTAATAAGATTGGAACGTTCTCCCGCTATAAAACGATTGGGAAGGCGTTTTGTTCAATATGGACACGATTTAATGTTATATATTGAGTCATTTCTTTTTCAGGTTCAATTGGTGGCATATGAAGAGGATGATAAACCCAGTTTCAGATTTTTTGTAAGCTCTCTACTACTCCTCTCTTTATATGTTAAACAAGTATTTACTCTATGATCAAGTCATCTTTACGTACTATTATTTGTTAGATGATCAACACTGGCTTTGCATTAATCTACATGGCTGAGATCATACTTCGATTATGGCTTCACGGATGTCGAAACGCTGGCAAATATCTCTCACTCTGTGACACCATTCTTTCTTCTTTAAATTTGGTATGCATCCTACAGCCTTATCTCTTGATAAGTCCTTATTCTACTTACTCTATTGAATGTTTATTTGTTGATTTATTACCTGCAATAATGCTAAATTAAGTTTGTAGTTAGATCCTACAGAGAGAAGGGAAACGAAACACACCAATATAAATTGTTATCGTCTGCACTGAGTCGTGGTAATATTATCCCCAATAAACCGGAAAATACTATCTTTCATCTTATTAGAAATGTGTTATCACACATAAGTGGAAAGTAGCTTGTAACGTTGTAATAGGTCGGAGTTTGAAGATCATTGGAATGGTCAATAATGATCAGGAAGAGGAGTTGAGGAATGCGAGTTTCTTATCGAAAAGAGGCTCTGGTATGTTTTTCCTCTGTGCACGATGATTGGTGAAAATGGTTATTTTCAACGAAATCGGAAATAAATCGGTAGAGTTGTTAAGGATGAAGGTTGATAGGGCATTTACTGTTTTCATTGTATTTGAGGCTATATAGTATCTTTTCGCTCAAAGTATTTATACTTCTCTGCCATATCATTTCATTTTCACAGCGCGCTCTCTCTTTTTCATCTCCTAAAGTGATAGTAAAATTTGGCTTCTTTTCCATTTATTCCATTTGATTATCAATTAATGCCTATGTCAAAGGTGTTCGGAAAGGCACAGCTACCAAAATCACATTCGTGGCCGAAAAAGAAAGAGGAAAATTTGAAGAATTTGGTTCTGAAATTGGCGGCTTCAGACCGTTACGTTTAGCTAGATCTTATTTTTAAAGGCATGTTTTGTTTAACATTGGAAAAAAAATAAGTCTCGAATTGCGCATGCCTGATGACGGTTCCTCCCCCATCTTCATACCTACTAAGCGGTCAGCTAATATCAGCTAGGATTTACAGGTAACACAAACCAAACAAAATCAATTCAATCACTTCTCACCGCTTTTTTCCCTCTAGGCTCTTCGGTTAGTTGAATTGGGTCTCGTCCTATGTGAAGTGAAGTATGTTTGCGCCTCTTGTCAATATTACGATTGCTGTTTTATTAATGTATGCTTGTTTAACCTATGTTTATTCATTCATCCCTATTTTCCAGATCCGTACCCTATATTGAATGGTCCCCATACAACATTGGCCAAGTAGCAAATGTATGCGTAATTCTGCGCACTATACGTTTCTTGCAGAATTCCAAATTAATGAAAGCGATTCTCCTTAAAATGCCACAACACTTGGCCCCGGTGTTGGGCATTCTTACCTGCCTCTATTACTTTTATGGTCTTATTGGACTCACGGCGTTCCATGGAGCTATTACACCTCCAAGCGACAAGTAAGTTCCTGATACTAGGTCCCTACTGAGGTAAGCCATTTGTTTCAAGTTCATCAGAATAAGTAGAGTGAAGAAGGGAGTGCTGTAATTCCAAGACAGTATTCTCATTAAGAAAGTGTGGACGCCCATATAAGTTCTGGTCTTGAGGAAGCAATTGGGTACATTGTTTATTTTCGCGATAGAACAGTTACAACTAAGTTCTAGTTCGTTTGATGGCAGAAGGGGAAACAAGCAAATCAAACTTATAAGGTTTGGTGGGGGACGACTATCCCATCCTCAGAGCGACGGAGTAACCAGCTAGTGTGAACTAAATTGTGCGATTAGTAGTTAATAAATCGTTTCCTTTTATTATTCTAGCTTTAATGCCACCCATCTCTGTGGTAGCTACCAAGAACTCAACTATTGGTCCATCAATTTTGACGATTTTGCCGTGAGTTAATCTTTCTAGTATTCTTTAAGTCTTTTGAGAGATTGAAAAATTTACTCCCTCAATTTTAGGCCAGCCTCTTCACATTGTGGAGCTTGATGGTTCTTAATAATTGGCATGTCATTGTACGCGCTTTCACGGAAAAAAGGGGCGGGTATGTTCATCTACTTCATTTCAAGTGTTTCTCAAAGTGTTTTTTTAAGTCTGAATTGTTGAAGGAGCAAGCTAAGTCATTTGTATTGGTGGAATTGTTTTGTGGTGCCCGAGAAGTCATCCTGATTTTTACGTATACGTCGTGCCGTCTTCAATCAGTGTTGTCTCCTTGTGATGACTGGGTTCTTTCGAGCGGCTATTGCTATTCACATCGTTATCATTTGAAAACGACGTTGCTATGGTGACTAGCGATTTGTTATGACCCCTGGCCTGGCGTTATGTCTAGCTTTAACAAAATCATTACTGAATTGTTTTTTAGTTTCCTTAATCGTTTTTCGGAGTTTACATCTTTAGTTCTCCAATAACGCGCTTGATACCATTCTCTAACAATCAAAACAGAGAGCAAGACTTCTCTTATATGTGGGAGCCATTCGACTATTGAATGAGCTTCAGTGCTTACTCTAATAACACAAAATTCTAGATATATGGGGGATTGTGGGGGACAATTAAATACTCTTATTAATGGCTGGTTTGCAGTAGAAATGAAGATTTTTACATAGTTTAAAATGAATTTCAATTAAGATAAAATTTCAGGATAGAGACGACATTTCGGTCTGATGGAGGCATTTTAAATCTGCCTTTGTATCGCTGGAATTGAATATTCGGGGTTTGGTGAGATTAACGCTGCAAGTAGTTGCATCCAGCAAATTGCTTTAGTATAATTTCCCTATATTCGTAAATTGTACTACGCAGTTTCGTCCCTTTTTCTAGAGCGGTGCACTTCTATATGCTCAGTTGGTGGCTCGTCGCGGTTGTGGTTATGGCCACACTCATTACAGCTATGATCATTGAGGTACGTTTTCACCCCATTTCGATCTCTATTACACTTCCCTTTTAATTATAAGAGAGACTCTAAATCACAAGGGCTCATATATTAAATTTCATTTTTTTAGATCTGGTTTGGTCTACTTTATGTTTTAAGAACCTTATATATGACAGTATGTTGTTTTGCTCAAATCGATTTCTAATTTCCTTTATTGATCCTGTTAGTACTATAGTCATCGTAGTTTCAATGGACTAGGATAGTCACTTTCAGTGTAGAGGATTGGCGAGTTTTGTATCAGTGATAAATGGGTAGTTGGAATATGTAAACCAAGTCATAAAGGTCTTTCAGTTGTGATTGAGCGCTTGAAACTTCACTTAGCAATATATAAAGAGTCATAAACTCACCAAGTCATGTTTTGCATCCTATTTGCTTATATATATGCTATTTTGTTGGTTTTATTGTCGTATGGCAAAGGCGTTCTTTTCGCAATGCTTTTTATTCGGAATAAGTGATCCATTTTTAATTAAATAAAGTTATCTTCTGTCGAGAAATTCATAAGGTATGGGCCTCAAAAGTGGGTAATCTACAATCTACAAGTTCTACTTTATTAGAAACACATTGGTTGGTGCACTAATGCATATTTTATTCGTAGTAGGTTGTCAAAACTGGAACGTGCCCTTTAAAACATCCATTAATTTTTAGAGCTTCCTCTTTGCACGTCAACAATTTATTGACGAATCGGGTAATACAAATTATCGTCCAAATTCCTGTGGTCTCACTTCAGCACTCAGACTACGTCGTCGAAATGACAACAGCATTCACGACACAGAGCCACTAGTCAGCACTGATGTAGGAGAAGAGCTTAATCAAGTTAGTCAACCAACCTCACAACGGCAATCCGAAGCAAGTGTTGAAGCAATCACTGGAGATCAAAGACGAAACCTCTCAGCACTCCCACCGCCTTCTCATCACTTATCGGTGACTTTCAGTTTGGCGCAGATTTTGGGAGGAAGTTTTACTGAACCCACCAACGAGGACCTTGAAAGTCATCTTTTACGTCATTTCGAAATTGGTCCCCTGATCAACCCTCGTTGAACCCTACTCTCTTTCAGTCAGATTCTCTCTTGTTCTAATCTCTCCTTTTCTTATTGATTCATACACGTGTACGTATGTTTTTTCTTATGATGAATAAAGCACATATTGATTCAGGTGAGTTTTCTTTGAGTGAATTGGAATATCCGATAACGGGTTCAATGATAACCTTCCTGTAGATGATGCTTCGGAATGTTTGGGAGTTACTAATCCTCAGCAGAAGGTTGATGTCGACACTTCCACCACGATTTTCTTCGTTGAAAGTGACTCATAGAGGGTCGGAATCTCAAGTGCTATTGGTGGAAATGATTCGACTGGATACATTCAATACTTTGTGCCCCAAAATGGTGAAAGAATTGGCAGAGGCTGTGGAATATTTTGAGGAGGATTCATCCATTCGATGTCTTGTACTTACTGGCACTACTAAGGCCTTCTCGGGTAAGAGTAGAAGCATGATCTTATTTTTTATATTATAAATAAGATGAATTTTTAATGGAACTAAGCTAGTTGTCCACTTCACGAATTCAGATACCACAAGACAGGAATGAAACGGAAACGGTGAAGGAGATAATATGATCAAAAATTGCTTACTAACTAATGGTTATTTACTGTTGCCATTTGACTATTGAATGCTGATTGTAGTAATCCATTTATTCATTTAAGTTGGGGCTGATATACAACGCTTAGATGAATTGCGCAAACCAGAAGTAATGCAACAATGGAGCGCCTTATCCTCCGTCTCAAAACCCATAGTTGCAGCGGTTAACGGAGCAGCACTGGGCGGCGGTGCCGAACTAGCTCTCGCCTGTGATGTAATCTATGCAGGGGATCGAGCTCATTTCGGGTTTCCAGAAATCAGCCTTGGAATCTTACCTGGGGCGGGTGGAACGCAACGTCTAGTTCGTGCTGTTGGGAAGTCACGAGCAATGGAAATGATCCTTTCAGGTGAAAAGAGGCTAAGTCACGTATCTACTTCTTATTCGGAGGAGAAATTGATTGATTATTTATATTGGTTCTATAGGGAAGGCAATATCAGCGAAAGAGGCATTGGCTTACGGATTAGTGAGTAATGTTCATCCTACGAATGAAGTATTAAGTGCTGCAATTGATTTAGCGGAACGAATTTCTTCACATTCTCTCGTTGCTCTAAGAGCAATCAAAAAGGCAATCAATGCAGGTAACACATTCTGGATTACATTATTCATCATAATCTTCCTTTTTGGATCCTTTCAAATAACCGAATTTCTGGTCTCTTCAGCTTTTCAGTTGTCTCTTCATGAAGGTCTCCAATTAGAACAGGAATTGTTTTTTAAAGCTCTGTCATCGGTTAGTTTGTGCTCATTAACATTTGATATTTTTGTCGGCAAATGCAGCATATTCATGTACAATTTCAGGGTGATGGTCAGGAAGGAATACATGCCTATTTGGAAAAGAGGCCACCAAAATATAACCACAAATAATGTATTCATTAAATAAAAATGCTTATCTATTAGAATGAATTCTGGCTATCTTTATTTTCTTACTGAACTTCTAGGTACTTTAATATTGACCATGTATTGCATAGTTGTCTATATCTAATGTGAAATTACGGGTAGTATGCAGCACTTAGTACCTATTAAAGCGAGACGTGCTAGACTCCATGTAATGACTTAAGATCATCAGATTTTGAGACTTTTTCTCATGACATGTTTCAGAATATTTCAGTGTTCGAGAGTGGACCCAGGTGGATTTTGACACTCTAGGTTTTAGATATCATCAATTTAAAATAGTAAAAAAATAATTTTTTTAAAATCAAGGGGGTATTTGTCAATGTCTAGAATACTGTACTGAGGAACTTTAGTTGAAAATTGAGAGACACGAATTCTTGATTTGTTAATTTATTTTATATGATCCTAAATATGCGGTGAATTATAAATTAAATCGATGGATATGGAATATGGAAAATAGATGACAAAATGTTGTTTATGTTCAATAAAACAAAACAAATATTGGCCTAAGTGTTAGTTTTATTCTCTAAAGGTCAAGAGCGCTCAATATGTTCATTGAATAAGGACACCTGATTGCCATGTATAATGACTTTAGAAGATCCGGCTATGATTCTTTCCATTGACATGATCAATGAAATATTTAATTATATTCCACATTCTCCCTATTTTTCTATTTTTGCGGTCAAATCAAAAAGATGGCGAGAATTGCTACGATGTAAATATGCAACGTTCCTTTTAACATTTTGTAGTTATAATGAATTCCAGAATTAAAATTTCACTTCGTCAAATATCAGAAGCACATGCAATACGATGGCACCCGGTACCTATGCACAACGATTTTAACTTCAGATTAGGCGTTTCAACCGCTCTAACGGGTCACATTTTATACCTTTTCGGCGGTCGAACGGAAGATGGTACTGCTATGAATGATCTCTCCACATTCGATCTTCTCACAATGAAATGGAATCGTCTTATCCCCGCTGGTGAGCTAGTTTAAAAAAACGATGCTTATGTTTTAGGTAACCGTCCTTTACCTCGCTCGGATGCAATAATGGGATTTGTTGGAGAAGAGCTCTATCTATTCGGTGGGACAAGATGTATAATGGAACAGCCCATGTCCGTACATCTCTTTATGATTGAGGTTAGTCTTTTGCTTTATCTTCTAGCAATTATTGTCTTATTTTTTTTCAGTCTAACAGCCTCAATGATCTATTCAGCTATCGACAATCTACTAACAGTTGGAATCAGCTGCTAAAGGCAACAGAGTCGCCACGGCTTTCTAAATATTACAGCGGGGTGATTTTGCAGTCAATTGACTCAGATCCAAATACCTTCCCCCCCTTATTGATTATCTTCGAAAACACTGGGTTGATTTATCACACCTATGCAATTGAACTCAGGGGAATGTACCATTGGAGTCGACTATCAGAGTGTCCTCAAAATCCACCACACAATCCCGCGCAATCGATTGGTATTGATAATCCCTTAAATATTCTTCCTGCACGACCTCCAATGTGCGCTCTCTCGGAGACGGATGTTTTGATGATGACTCATTTTGAAAGAAATGAATCTCCTGCTCTTTGGATTCTTAGTAGAATGGGACGGACTCCACAATCAGGTTCGCCTTACTATTATAATGATTTTTTAATACTAATTAAAAGAGCATTATACCGATGTACTCCTCTTGTTATGCTTACCATCTATCGACTAAATATTTCCGTTCACTGAATGTGGTAAATATCGAACTCTTGATCATTGCTGATGTTATTATTTCTATATTGCTTCCTTTCCTTCCAGACTAAGCATTTGCTTATGCTCATCTTAAGCATAGCGGTACCATCCAGAAGTATTCAATTTTCTCTCTATTGATCAGTTTTAAACTCTACTATTTGGTTATCGAGCATCTTTGACTCCTTTGTTGAGTTTTAATTCTTAGTATATCAAATTGCCTTAACAATTTTTTACATTCGAGGTTCATTTTATGTCATTTTAATAGGTCTCCTGAAGTCTATCGTCTGATTTTCGACTAGTAAATGCAGTAATTAATTGAAAAATAGGTTTGTAATTCATATGAATGCAAAATTATTACTTGTTATAGACAAGATCATTTTACCTTATATTAATGAGAGAAGCGAATGTCCACATTTTTCGTGATTTTGAGGAGAGGAACCGGTCAATGAATATTCTTTGATCGAAGGGCAGCATATATGACAACATGTATTTGCCACTTTTGGGTGCTTGTAAAGCTGCTTCACCGGTGATATGTGACCACTGGTATGTGCCTTGGGTACATTAGCCCAGATCCAGAGAAATAGAAGGGAAGATAACTCTTTTTATTCATTTCTTAGCTTTTACTATTTTCTTCAATAGGCATTTGCTTGTCCCCTTGTTTTTAGCTTTAATCACTACTTGCTATTATTTCGTTGATTACTATCAGGGTATATTTTGCGTTATTTTGTATTTCTTATTATTATTGCTCATAGTTATACAAAAATTACAATTTTTAAGCGTGGGAAACAACTGAAATCAATTAACAGAAAGTCTAATATATGATAAAGAGGAGGGAATTAAACCGATGTTGAGAACAACGCCATGGTATCATGAGTCTTATTTCACTTGATTTTTGGATCCAGTTGTAAAATATTTACTGAATGGGTAGATCACGTTCCAAAATTCAAATATCATGATTCATCTCCTCTGTTATAACTAACGCTTTTCAACAATGCCCAGTGCTTATTGATCGGCATTATTTAATCAGGAAGGGTCGGTCTTGCCACTTCGGTTCATTTCTTATGATTGAAAAGGCGAAATTATCTTACATGATTGTCAGCAGCTTGCAGTCATAAGATAGCTGAAAGTTTTAAGTTAGCAGAACTCCATAAGCTGGGTACTTAATTAAACTTACTTATTAAAAATTGAAATTTTTCAATGCACCTCGTCATAGTTATCGCTTTAAATGTTGTTTGTATCTTGTTTTTCTACTTTTAGTGATAGCCGCTGACGGTTGGTCATGGACCGAAGTGAAGATGATCCCTGGCCTAAATACATCCAACGTTTTTCTCAATCAACCAAATTTTCTTCTCAATTCAAAATTAATATGCCTTCCCGTTGTCCAGCATGCGAAGACTGAAGACGGGGACCAAGGAGAGAATCAAGGGACCGAAAAGGGTACTACTGAAAAGAAATGGCCCACAGTAGCGCTTCTCTCCCATCTTCCTCTCAGTAACATTCGCGCTCACCTCAGTAGACGCATTCGAACCCGACCTCCCAGACGTCCCCCTCCAGTGCAGTCAGAATCCAATCGTCCGTTTCCTTCTGCTCGACGTGCTCTTGTCCCTGATCCTCTCAGCCTTTCTCCAATCGTCCTCCAGAATCCCAACCCTCTTGTTACAGTTTTTGATGAACTTCCAGGTAGGTATCCTTCCTTCTTATAAACACGAAGGTTTGAGGTCTGTTTTCATCACATTTCTAAATTGTGTCCTCTCTTTAGATCTCTTAAGAACTGAAGGCTCAGAAGGCCAGCCTCTACGTGGGATAATAATCCCTCGAACTCTCCAAAATCCCACTAGCATTATCTCCTCGTCTAGACCCCGACGGAGTCGACGTCAACCAGCCATGCAAAGAAGTAGCAGCAGTGGAGGAGAAGATCAGATCAACGACTTCGAAGCAGATTCTGAACCTGAAATCCTTGCCATTTACACTCTTAAACTCAATGGTGATATCGAAGGCAGCAGTAGTTCAACCCTTTCTCAACCCCTATCTGGTATTATTAATGGTCCATCGGACCGTGATTACCACTCAGACAATCTTCCAATCTCCCGGTCGTTTTCAGCTTTCGCATATGGTCTGGGATCTCTTCTAGTATTTGGTGTGCCTCAAACAAGTTTGGTGGAAGTTGAAAATGACTATGAGATGAGTTCAAGTGACAGGAGACTGATTGTGTGGAACATCACTGGACGGGGATTGGTGTGCGGTTATGATGCTCCTGTCTGAAAATGTAAATTTTAAGAATGCCCCTCACATTTATCACTTCTACTGCGCTACTCTTTGTGCATCTATTGCTCCATCTTTTTTGTATTATTTGCACAATGCGGATGTATATTGTGAAAAAAGAAGTAACTTCCTGAACATAATTAGACTTATCTTCGCTTTGGGGGAGGGTGTTTTACATATGATCGGTTTAGAAGACAAAGGTTGTTCAAACAAAATAACATCTTAGCTAGTATCTTCTAGCTGTTAGGCGAGACTACTACACTGAAGTGGTATGATTAGCCAGTCAATTCAGGTATAGCTTTTCTGAAGGAGACGTGTTCTATGTGAATGCCAATAATTTTATTCGGTGTTCGTGTTTACCCTGTTCTCTATTGCAGTGTGGTTTTTACCGACTGTACGCTGATGCTTATTTCACGCTTTTCTAGGTTTCGATTTCTTATTTTTATATTTGCCTCTCACTCAAGCCTTATTCTTCGATTTGGAAAAGGCGATTATTTCCTGTTGGTCTTTATAAAGATCTGTAGTTTGTAAGTGGATATATCTTAGCTTAAGCTGGTAAGGCTCCTAAAATAGTTCGGTTTACTGGATATATTACCTAAAGTAACTAAAACACTTCAGCCTTTTATTTGTGGAAAACAATTGAAATTAGTTAACAGAAAGTCTAGCAAATTAAAAGTGGAGAGATCGAATGAACGCTAAGAACAATGTCAAACTATTGAAAAGTCTCACTTCATTTAATTTTTGTGTTCGGAATGACAATATTTACTAAATGGATAGTTCATTAATTCATGATTTTTCCTTCGGATAGCAGCACATGCTCGTCAACGATGTCCAGAGCTAACTGGCCGATTTTTTCATCAGGGTGGTAGGTTTTCGCTACTTAAGTTAATTTTTTAATCCAATGGTTGAAAAGGCAAGATGATCCTACATGATATCTAGCACCTTATAGCCTTAACATAGCAGGGATGTGATGGAGAAAATTAATTTTAACAGAACTCCATGAGCTGGATAAGACGCTGCTTTATAGTCAACTATTTAATATTGACAAGAAATCACTCAGTGAGTATTCAAGCTCTGAAAATGGGAAACTTAGTTAAAATAATAAATTGTTAGGACTAAGACAGTTGCTAAATATCAAAATAAGATTATTCCCCTTTTTCAAAATTAAGTAATTAGCAATTAAACAGCCAGTCACTAAGTCCTGAATGTCGTTGACAAAAATTCGCTCAGTTACCCGGTTGACGAATTTCGTAACGTGAATCGCTCATTAAGTGGAATTTGTTTGAACCGAGTGCGAAACTCAAATGAAATAAGACACTTCGACTTTACTCTCAACATCTTTTCAACTTCTCCAACTTCATCATCTATTTCACTTATTTTTAACTGATTTCAGTTGCTTTTCCATAATAAAGTATCATTATTTTGATTGACATGATTTATGATAAATTAATTATTAACTAATTTATAGGTAAAGAAGGAAACTGATGATTCGGAATAGTTTTTTATTAATATATTAATTTTGTTGAATCTTGCCAAATGACATATGACTTTCCTTCTTGCAAAGTGAAAAAGGGATATTATTTTAAAGCCGAATCAAACCAACGTTGTATCTACTCCGTTATGGGGTTTCTTTCGGCATTTTTTCCTTATTGGCTTATCTTCATATTACAACAGATCCATACGTGCTTTGAGCTTCAAAAACTAAGATTTTTTACTTCTAGCGTACAAATGCAGAGAAGATGTCTCCAAGTTTCCTTAATATGAAAGACAAGATTCTGGGAAAAAGATAAGAAAGCTTGGTAGTTGGAGTTCAGAATTTAATCTTGTTCGTTAAGTTAGATCAAGCTGCAGAAAGTGTCCTGCCACTGCCATTTTTGTTGAACTCGTTAAGGTTGTCCATCGGGCACCTTCAAAAGTAGATAAGGAATAATAATTTAGTCAAATAACTAAGTTAAATTAATGTTCTTACAAAAATGAATAAGTAGCGGCTCTGAGTGTCATTCTAATAATGTAACATTTTAACCATTTGTAATGATTTTATTCCTCGTCTACGTTATCTGCTATCATCTAGCTATTTGCTTATCAGTTATCCAGTTTTTGCCTTCAACGCATAGTTATGCATATGATTCATCACCTTTAAGCAGTGCATTAATTATCTCCATTGTCAAGCACCCCCGTTATGACCTTTACTTCCTGCTGTATCAACATTAAAGTTTACTTATTACAAGATTGTTGTCATCTTTCTGTTTTTCCATGATTAAATATTCCTGCCTTGTGATAACTGGATTAATGCATTTGGAAATGGCAACATTGGTATCTTCTAAGCCACACCATCTCCTACCTATTGTGAGAAAGTAGTCAGAAATGGAGCATTGTATGTAACTGATATGCTCAATGTTTGTAGAAGTGAGATATCTTCGATAATGTAGATTCATTGTCTCCATTTCTACAAGATTCATATTTGCTATTTAGAACATAAACATACAAGACAGCAAGTATATTATTTGATCTTGTGAGTTCACAACGCTATCTGGGCTGGTCAAGGGAATCTCGTGTACGCTAGAACATTCTGGAAAGTGCAGACATGTTACAGATAGCGTAGCTATAAAGTGTGGCATGCGTGCAGCAATCGTTCCAGCCAATCATGAATTAATATTCCTTCAACGTAGCGTTGATTATATTTAATGACTAAGCTTGCTGACAGTGTGCCATGGTCTACAATAAACTCATCCCACCCAACGCCTTTGTTTTCGCTACTTTTGATTTAGCCTAGCCAATCTTGGGGGCAAATTTATATTAGTAGACTCTGCTAGGGGTTAATTGGACTTCCTAAGAGGATATTTAAGCTTTGGCAAAAAGGCTTATTTGAGTAGCATTTGCTAAAATCTAACTTAGGCAATTATGAAAACTAATAGAAAGCACGAACCCAATTTAAATGATCACGAAAATGAACTTTTGATGAATTAATTCTAAATGTATATCAAATTTTAACTTTAAATATTAATTTTTTATTGCTAGATAATTTTGAATTTAAGGATTGGTCAACTGAACGAAGGCCCTAGATTAAAAAATTAGTACTACTTGAATACGTCAGTAGAAGATCTATCTCGGAAATTGTCCCTTAGTGTGCAAGTGGATTTGAAAGAAGTTAAAACAGTGTTTTAGTAAAAAATTCCTGGAATAAGAAGGTGATTATAAAAACCAAATTATCTTAAAGGCTGTAATATATAATGGCCTAGAATTTTCTTTCGGTGAACTCTAACGAGTTTCGCTTTCTTTCAAGTTCCTTTTCATGTCTCATCGATCAGCTTATTACTATGGGAAGATACAGATGAATCAAAGTAGTGTGATCAACCATTCATTTAAATTAACTGGTGGCGAACTTATAATCAACTCAGAACCTCAGAGGTCAAATCCCGAGAACTGACATCTGGGACATTTGGATTTTTCAAAATGAATTATACTTCTTAAGGGAAAGTCGACAAACCGTTGAACTCAGAATTCTTAGAAATTAAGACTCTAGAAATCTTGACTTAATTATATATTTCTTCTTTCTTGACTTTACCCCTAACTAGTTTATGCGGCTATTCAGCGTGTTTAGACGCTGTTCCACGATAAACCCTCATATATAGTTAAAATATATGTGGTCAAAATACACGACTGTAAATCTAATTCCTTTTCTAAGCTCCCATATTATTGTATGAATTCGTTTGTTTTAAAAACACGGTTTAACGTGTGTTACGTCCACTTAATTGCGTTGAAAGCGATAAATGGTACCATCATTTAAACTGTAAGCGAACTGAGAAATGTGAGAATGCCATTGCAAATTCAAACTGCATATGTCCTGCAAAAGTACAATCATCTGTTACGATGAATAATCTATGGATGTTCGTCAGTTTTAAACAGTTTGGATTTATTTATGGTTATTAAACATATATATTCTACACGCGAAATCACAAAAGTAATTTCGACTTCAATTCCTTTAAGTTGAAAATGATTGATAATCACTGGGATGTCTCAAGTTATGTTTAGAGTTAGCTTATCACAGCCAATGCTGCTATCAATCATCAGGAGTTTATCACAAAGCATACATCAGCATGTCTATCAAATTCCCGTTATTAGGCACAACTGTAGTACTTCTCTTCAAATTCTTAATGGCTATGTGCCTGCCTCTAAACATCCGGCGTGATTCCTCACCGCATTTTAACTATTCCAGCGGTCTATTTTTCAACATTATACAGGTAAATAGTACCCGTAATTTTATCCCTCCCCGGGGTTGCACTGGTATTAAACTCAAATTTCGTCATTAATCTTATTGGTTTGACTTAATCAATGCCGTTGGCTATTCACATCACCAAATATGTGCCGATGAGCACATAGATCTCGTGGTCTCTGACACCTTAAATCGTGTGCATCATCACTGTCCTAAATATCAAATTTGATATGTTGATATTTAGTTATTTATTTTGATTGTTCTGAGAAAAAATGCTTCTGAACTGGTCGCAAATCAGAAATAATATGGACTAAAAGCTTGGTAAATTTATATATAGGGCAAATTGCTAACAATAGATCTTCCAATCTTAATCAACTCGGGAGCAATCAAATAAATCTAAACTAGAATAAATGCAAACATTCGCATTGGAAGGAAAAAAACATTACTGCAATATTTATCCACTTTACTTAAAAGGTGTGCTCCAATCGAAGTCCTCGAAAATCTCAAGCAATAAAAATTTAAGAAAACAAGGAGGTGCAGAAATCATGTTATGAGATTGCTGATCCTCAATTTACTAAATAGTATTTTTTATGATCTTTTGTTCAAATAGATTATATGTTTAGATAATGAATTTTCGGTCTCTTTCAAATATCACCATACTACTTCTACAAAAAATAGCATTTTGTATTAAAATTACAGACAGTAATTACAGCAATTACATTTTTTAATTTCTGCGTTTAGAATAGACGTCGAAAAAACTGATAAGAAAATGAGAAAGCGTGAGGTCATTTCCATCGACATGGACAATATGCACTATTACGAAATGCCAAATCGCCATTTAACCTTCGTGTTAACATTTACATCTGACCCTATGTATATTAGATTTATTATCCAGATAATTATCCTGGACCACATTTAGGTCCACATTTAGGTGTCATTTTTCTTCTGTCAAAATTTGTTTGGTGGACCGTATCCCTTTATTACTACAGGAAAGCAATTTTATCATTGGAGAGCATCTGAACAAAGGGAATTATAAAATAGTTGAGTATGAGTTTAGGGAAGGAAGTCGAGTGAGCATAGAAAATAAAGTCAGAGTATCAAAAAGGGATTCTAATAAAAATTTAGATTGTACACCTTTTACTTCTAGTATATAGTCTCTCTTTTTTTGAATGAATTTATGCTAGTGCCGTCGGGAGTTTATTAATCGGGTGTTCAATTTAGATAGTTGGTCAACCATTTCAAATGTATTTTTCTACTGATAGCCAAGATCCAAACAGGATGATATGAGCTCACTCAAGATGAACTCAGCTAGCAGTATTAAAAATATACATAAATCAGCAAGACTTAAAAAGTGTTATTTGCATGGTTTAGGAAAGATCCAACTTTGAACCAGTGGTATTCGAATCGTCAGTGTCAGACCACATGATATATTCCCTTTGAGGCAGGGCGATTCGAGTGTGACTGACCTCACGCAGTCGTTAAATATGTCCAGTTTGTCTACCAAATTAGTTGTTATTGGAACAATATAAAGCTATAACAGACGTTTTCTCTCTGGGGTCTTCTGGGGTTTCATATGTCATTCCCAATACGCTACGGAACCATAAATCAATATCCCACTGAAAGCCAATTTATCAGCATAATGTCTCCCATTTATACGTATTGGTCTACTGAGATAACTTTCATCTCACAAATGCAGATTAGTTAGTTGATATAAACTTAGATTTTCAATTTTGACAGCAGCGAATTTTTCTACGGTATTTCAGTACTGATTTTCTTCTTAATCAGCGACTTACAGCTTTTATTTTTATTTACTTTTAAATTCCATGGATTTAAACAAATGTAATTTTATATAAAAACATACAGTTTATCTTTTTTTGGCACTCATTATTTTAAAGCATCTTAGAGATCCAAATTCCACTTCAACTTTCTACCTTTTTGTTGTTTAAATAATGTGAAAATATTTCATAGAAGGAAAATTTTAAAATGCGTCTTGCATTAGCTTTAAGTCAGCAGTTTTCTTTTTGGCACATCCGTGAATTTAAATTTCAAATTGAATTAACAAATGTAATCATTATTCTAAAAGGTCAAAATTGGGAAATTTTTAAGTCTCCCTTAATTATAAATATCTAACTTGTGAAAATGTAAATTACTCAGTCTGTTGTTTGTCAATTGAATGAACAAATTTGAATATAATTAAAGCAAAACTGGGGGAATGGAAGTTCAAGGAGAATTATTTTTAAACTACTTTGATTTCGGATTTTTCGGGGGTCCATAGAAAATTTGACCGCTACGCAAGTAAGGTATGGCCACTCGATTCAGTGGAATTTTCTTTTTCTCAAAATTCGATCGTGGATAGATGCAGAGCATTTTGTCGATAAAACTCCGTATCCATTGGTCGATTGGATGACGTTCCCTATATCGCCACCTTTGAAGGTTGTTTTTCAAGTCATTTGGAAGCCTTTTGTAGCAGTTATTGCAGATAGGTCGCAGATCCACAGTAAATATATGAGATCTAAGGACAAATGCTCAACTATTATTTCAAATCTTAAAGAAGAGAGGTAAAACAGGCAAACGTTTTCGAAATAGACAGATGCAATGTAATAATAGTTTCAATATTATACTTTTCACTCCATTTTCATGTCGATGCGATTCAGTTTAAGAGTGGTATTAATACTTTTAAGGACCTTGTTAAATCCAGTTTTCTTTGGTATATTGAAAAACCTTTTCATTTTATCAATATTCTGAATTCACAAATCTTGTCTTAACATCTGTTTTGGAACGCCAGGATTAGCAGTTTTTTGAAAAAGAGAAAACGTCAGGTGTTCGGTGGGATCATCAGTGTTGAGGCACACAATCAGCGTTTCCTTCTGCGAACTGGTTTACATAAAATATTAAGTTGGTTACCACAAAGCCTGGGATGGCTATCAGCGGTTAATGACGGCAAGTTACCCATCCTTAATTACTCTAAGTAAAAAGTAAAGAGAGGAACTGAAATGTATGCTATGCATAATTCAGGAAGAGACCGCTTTTAAGGCAATAATGCTAACAGATGACCGATGTAGACTCAAAGGTCGGCCTTTGAGTCCAAAATTAAAGACTGAATAATATGCAGAGTTAGCAGACAGTGGGGGAGAGTTTACCGATTAAAGAGGTGATCTTTGGCTTGGTAAGCCTAGTCAATGATACATCAAACATTTGTGTATTTCTTGTTTAAATGCCAGATTATTAAACTTAGAGGATGCTGTTGTTAGGTGGAGAAAACTATTCTAATGTCCTTCCTGACTGCGCGAATTCAGTCACCACAAGACAGAGACTGAGACAGATTTTATGACAGAATACTTTATCATTAAATAAAAAGGGAAGAGGCAGCAACGTTGTAATTAGCAAGTTGAGATTTCCAGTCGATGGAAGAGTAGAATTCAATCGGTGGTGGTTATATAAAAGTCTATAAATTGCCTAAAGGTCGGGGATGAGAAATGCACACAACTACGTGAAGGAGTCAATGATTTGAATAAAATTTAGGTAAACTAATCTCGATAGCAGAAAATGAAAATATGAAATGAAATTACTACAATATGTGGTAATCAAATTCTTAATGTCATGAAGGAAAAAAGGGGAAAGATTAAATGGATTTTCGATGTAAATTTCTCTGTTATAAATCTAGTGAAATAATTGTAATATTGAAAATTCAATTTTAAATGTTGCGGATAGGAGTTCATAACTTTAATCTTCTCATTCCTTTCGTCATTTACAATGAAGACAATAATCATATTATAGTGTCCACGGTGACCTTTCAGGAAATATATATTTGATATAAGATATAAGTTAATCGCTTATTTCTTAATAAATTAATGGTTTCAATTAATGTATATTGATCATTTTCTTTTAGTTACTTTGCCAAAATGAATTTAGTCTATGTAAAAGCAGTGGGTTCGCGAAATGTACCCAGGGTAAATCAAATGATTGTGTGAATGTTTGATCTGTTGTATTAGATCAATTTCCTAAACATCATTGGGAGCATCAATCATCTCTAACATTAACTAATAAGAATCATAAATGCAGCAACATAAAAGATGTGACTGAAATGATCAAAAATATTAACTAATCAGAAATAATGAAGACACACATGTACACATTAAGCCTATTTCTATAGAAGAATCTAATGAAAATTTGAAAATTCTAGTTAAATCAATTAATCAATTTATTTTATTAAACTCCGAAACAGAACCAATTAATAAGCTCTCATCTGGACTAATTATTTATTAGAAAACTGGATAGTATATTTGCTGACTCAAGTTTCCTCCAAAACGTTGGTGCTATTACCAACCAAATTGTTCACCTTTCTTCATACACCCTAAGCTATACTACTGTTCATATTTTCTTATTAAAGTAGCGCTTGCTGAATTACACGACTTCTGTCATCTGCTTATTTAATAATCGGAGTCTAATTAATCTTAGAAATAGTATTAACTCGGTGAGCATCTAGCTGTATTATCTAGATAGATATCGGCGTGGTGGGGTAGCTGTATCAATGGCGACGATCGTGCCATGCACTCATTTGACAAACTCAGGTAGTGTTAGTGAATCAGAGCATCGACAATGCTGTTTTCTTCTGCTCGTGGAGGCCAATTCATCTGTAGTGTTTTCATTCAGCTCCTTTCAAACTTTGCAAACGTAAGATCTGGCGACTTGTAGAGATCTTGCAATTTCTAAAATTCTGTGTTTTGCTTTTGCGGACACTATCTCAGCTTGTCCTCTCATTTCATTAGTTATAGTAATATCTACCATGAGTTCTTCGAATATAAAAGCACATTAATTATTATCGGGTTAGTTTAAATTACGAAAATATAAGTGGCTTCAGATACCTTAAGCACCTCCCTATATCTGAGCTAACGAACTGGCGATGCTTGTATTATTTTAATTGATTCTGGATGGTCAACAATATTTGGTTCCAAATTACAAGGTCAAAGTACGCGTTATGATTGCTCTTATGTTCAGTACAAACAAATCCAAAATGTTTCCGCTCGTAGGATTTTACACAAGTTGTCACCAACGCACACCCCGCTTTGCCAGATAACTTACCTCTTGATGACAATATTTTCAGTAGCATACCCGTACATGTTTACAAGCCTTCAATGAATGAAGTTCTGGTATCATTTGATACTTATCCTTAACTATACTGGAGGACAGCCATTTACATAAGAAATATAATAATTACTATAGTTTATCTGTATGTGGATTAGAAACTTGTGAATTACGGAAACGTTCGAGGGAAAAGCGAGTTTGAAATTTATATTTCTTTCTTTTTGAATGATATCTCTGATATATCTTACGAAGGTTTATCTTGAGTGAAAGCTAGTGAGTTCTGCTACGTTTAGAATGCCTTTCCCAGTCTCATCCACCTGTTTGTGGCTATAAGAAGATACACTCAAGTTATTGTGACATGAACAACCCTTCAGTTAATTTGAATGGTCTGAAAGCTCTGATTATTGCAAACATGAACTCACCCAAGGATCAAATCATAAAAATGGGCTTCGAGACATCTGAACATTACGAAGTGATCTTTAGTTCTTATGAGAAAGTGAACAAGCCAATGCTTTCGGAATAAAAATGAAGTTAAAACTCTCGTCATACCTACTCTATGCTCATATTCGAAACACATTTCATTCTCTTTCTAAAGTATTTTGCTATTTCGCGTACTCGGATACAAATGGTATATGAATTTAAGTTACCACGAGAATTTGCACAAAATTCACCTTTTTTGTTAACTTGTATCAGTTATCTTAATCCCATATATTTTGCTTCTTTCTGTACTATGACTTTTTTAAGTTATAACCTCTTGTGCCCTTCTAACATCGTCTCTCTTATTTCAACGTTTTTATGACGAAGTTTGAAGAATTTAGAAGAGTGATAACATAATGTTTTCCCAGTCTACGTTAAAAATTGAAATCTCCCTGAAGATGTTGTCACAATAGATATATTACAAATAAGAACTATTGAATGTACTAATAAGTGAAAAAATGAAATCTCACCCTGATTTGAGAGGTGAATCACAAAATTCGCAGTTAAAGTGTTCCGGGCAGTAAAGTTTATTACTAAATTCCACAACACCTTCAGGTAGAAGATTTTGACATTTATGACAGACCTCTTTTTTGATACTGCGGAAGTGGTGAAAACACAGAGGTTCTCCATTCTCTTCATAGAAAGGACCTCCACTGAGGTTCATTTCGCATTTACTGCAGACGAGGTGATGCGGATGCCAGGTTTTTCCAAGAGCTTTCAAAACCAGGCCTTCTATCACCTGACTGGAAAAAAGAATAAAGAAAAGAATATAGGGTGTAAAACAATCTGCCCATGGTTTAGCATAGCGTTGCATATCAGTATATCAGTAAAAATGGTCTTCATGTCATTATTTATTAAAATAAGCACAAATGTATCAGTTAGTTAACCATATAATCACAGTAAAATAATTTTAATAGATATCTTGGAAGAGGCTATGTGATTAATTTTGTAAATTAATAACAACATTAACTGAAATTTGAGAAAAAATGCATTCCATAGTTTTATTCCAACATATAAATGTAGTTTGTTTCAGGATAGTCCATGGACTACCATAGGTACCCGAAATTTATGACTGTGTATTGACCGACTGAATTCCTCGCCTTTCTATGTGTTTTTCACGGGCTAATTCGCTTCCCAAACAATGAACTGTAAAAAATCCGGAGAAGAATTAATATTTGCTACCTAAGGTACATTTCTGACGTTGATATAATAAAATAACGATAAAGTCAGCTCTTTCAATGAACACTTTTTTTACTGATTCATTTGGCCTTGCCAATTTCAAATTCTTATACCTTGTAAGAATGAAAGTGGATTTATATAATAAATAACAGGAAAAACATCGATTGGAAGGTCTAGAATAAATATTGAATTAACTAGTAGGGAATAAGATATGCTACATTGAACACTAACATCCTCTGGCAGTTAGCCACCTCCAACTTACTGTGAATATCTCATTTTGGGACCTAACGAGAGTTACTTTTCAATACTTTATAATACTGCTATTATGGCACAACTACTTTGAAATTGCTGCCATTTTAGTAGAGTGAGATGAATGGACCGAGACTTTCAGAATATCAATACGAACCGGCTAGGGACGTGGGAGAGAAGGGGGATATATCAGTTGACCATTCGTTACTTCCTATATCTAACTTTTTATGCTGTATGTGGCCTGTTATAAGAGATGAAAAAGTATATTTCAAGCTGTGGATGATGTCTAGGCTCTTTTAGATCAGATATTCGAATGCAGAAACACTAAACGGAGGATATGAGGTCTGTCATGGGAAATTATTTTGATGTATGGATGGTAGTTTAAAACATTTCTATTATAGAAAGTAGCCAATCTACAGATTTTATCCATCTAACAAGAATGATGGGGTTAATGGATATAGATTCTGCGTGAAATATGCTGAATGGCATTGGAAATATAAAAAATGACATCATTTAAAACGAATTTCAGACAACAACATTCCTCGGATTCCGTCAAAAGTTATTCCAGTTTTCGTATGGTCTCAATAATTTCATCAAAAATAGTTAAAAAGCATAATTGGAATAATGTTTTATCTAAATTTCTTTAGCAAAATTTCCAGGACAAATTTCGAATAAATGCCGGTTCCAACGACGAATACTCCTCAATAAGGGTATTTAATAATTCTGGGTTACAGAAATACGCTTCTTCCTCAGATACAAACAATTATATTTCCGTTTGATTAATAAGGAGTATTCTTACTGTTTCTGTGATTGACAGTCTATATTTTTGGATTGATTAAAAGAATATTATTCATCAATCATATCTGGGACGAGGAAGGTATTTTCATCAGTGCACCTGATTACTTTAGAAAGCAGTTAATCTAGTGACTTCAATCTGCACCGTTGGGGATTCTATTAAGGATTAATATTTAGTGGCTGCTAGAAAAATACATTACAACGAACACAGGTAAGCCTTTCATACTATGAATAAGTCAATAACGTTGGACTTATCTAAGACAGGTAAAAGCCATATTGCCTTTTCTAATCCTTCATCTCTCAATTGAAGATTTATCGTCTTGGGTGTTTTATTACTACACTAATGGTGAATAGATCAATGAAAAACTATTGACAATCCACTACAATTGTTCTTGAAAAATGGCCATAAGACGGAGGTGAAAAGAGGAAGATCGTAACATCGGAGAATTTCTCCTCTTTATTACTCCTTCCATCTCTTATTCGAACCCCATCTGTTTTAGATGCTTAGTTCAAAAATTTAAATTTCTCTTCTAATATAATGAGCAAAGATAATTAAAGGACATACTGGCATGCATTGCAAACTGCGACAATTTCGGTATTCATGTAGCACTGAGAGCAGAGTGCTTTGGTTCTGTAGAATTGGCATAAGTTATCCAATTCGGCATCACATTCAGAACACCTAAAAGATTAAAAGAGGCTTTAAATGGATATTGTATATTAATTAGGAGTATGCTATTTGCTTGATTAGAAAATGACACTAAAATTTTCATATTAAAGAAAGAAATATGAAAGTAATATGAAAAAGTCGTCCATTTATGTCACTGTTTTAACCAGGGCAAAATAAAACAATTTGCATTCCTTCATCGTTAGAAAGCATCAAAATACTGAGAATATTAAAGAGGCCTGATATTAGAATATGAAAGTAACTAGAAGGTGAGGTCGTGCCATCAAAAGAGTCTTACTTCGTTTGATTCTGACTTCAGATTATTCCATTTTTACTATATCACTTTAGCCGTCTGCTTCATGTTCTAATGTTCCATTGTTCAAATTTTCGAATGCCTCCTGGTTTCTGGATTATTTCATGTACATAGATTTCAGAACCTAATAATCATTCATTAAATAAACTCAGAAGCTACATTTTTTTAATTGCCTGGCTGAATGAAAACTACCCAGTATATTTTTATATTAAAGTGAAGGGATACATTTTTCTTAAAACTATTCCCGAAAAGCAAACATTTATCTTGAGTCTGAGTAAACATATATTTAACTTTTGAGGTAGTCGAGACTGAACGAAATTTACATTTCCATTATAAGAATCCTCTGAGAGCGAAGTAAAATGTTTGTATCAACTGCAAAATTATATATGTTTAGCTTCCATGTTCATAACTTCAGAATGACCTGTTTTTAAAGGTTTACAGTTAGTACAGATTAAATTACATTCTCGCAAATTGCTAAAAATATCAAGTATCATATGCTTTAATTTGCTCAAATCTAAAATTTCACTCATTCATCTGTTTAATGGGATATTAACAAGTGATTATTCTCCATACAAATTATTTTGCAATTCTTACAACTTGACTGCATTAAGAACATCGATTAGAGGCTTTATTTTTAGAATGTCTATAGGTGGTCAATCACTTCCCAATTCCGCTCCTTGGGAAGTATTTGACATTTGGTTTGATGCACGATGTGAAACGGAAAATAAATGTCAGTTCGGCAGGAGCAAATGTTCTAGCAATTATTTTTGCGGTCATCAAACAAACCTATATTAAGCACCATTCTTCTGTTGTAAACGTATTTGCTTTGCGTCAATAATCAGATTAAGAAAGCAGCTCTGCAAACAATTTGCTGCATATAAGCAGCTGCAAATTCCCTTATTAATACAAGTAAGGAAAATTTGTTTTATTGTCATGGAAATAAAATGGACATTACAGTGAACCATACTCCCCATGAGAATTCAGAAGACTTTATAATAACTAAATAGGGTAAATTTTTCTCGAATAAAATTGCTCTTTCCGTCCCTTTCCATATGCGATCTCGGACTTCATGCTGCCGCATCCTCCGTGATCTCCTGTCGAGATCCCGACACCACATAGGGCCTCGTACACCCCTATCATTCGAATTGTTGTAATAACCGTGTGACTAACTGTCGAAGTAACACAGGCAACTTCGAACGTCCCATCGAGTCCTGACTGAACCATAAATATCCCCTTTGTAAATATGCGATCCATCCCTCTTCACTTCTCGCGGTTCTTGCTCATCTTCCAATAAACTCTTGCCTTCTCTCTGTTTCTCGATCTTGTTGATGTAGTGAAGATTAGTTAAGGGTAGAACTTGCATCCTGCAAAATGGCTGGGGAAAAATCTGACAGTCATTGCTTTTATACTTTAAACTATGTAAGATTATTAACTTACTAATTTTGGCTGCTTCCCTATTTCATACTTTATTGAACTTGTTAGTTTCCTCTTATTCTCATAGTTGCTCATTATAAAAAATGGCAAAGTTTTTGCACCGTCATAAGTAAGTTGAAAATTGCACTACAATATCAATGATTATTAATTGCACCGCTTATAAGCACAATTAATTATTCGACCTTGAAAACTGCCGTAAATAATATACGTGTTTAGATTTTATGATTAGACGAAGTCTTAAATGCACTGATGTAAGCAAAATTAATTATGCCTCAGAGGCCTCATTTTGCGAATTATGATTCTCTAAGCAGGTACTCTCTATAAGTAATTGAAAGGCGTTACATATGCCAATGCAGGTCATTGATGACTGTTTCTGCCTACCTATTGTTCAAACAGGAAATAATTGGCCTAAATAAGGTGATATAATTTTTATTTTCATGTAGTAGTCCTCGAAATTAATAGGATATCTCAAATGATTTCTGTGGTACCCAGGTTCTCTGACAATAAGATGAGTTTCCTTTGGGACATGGTAACTCAAGTATTACTTACCACCTTTATCACCAAATGTGTCTAATTTGTCTATCCATTGATGTAGGACGAGCACAATAGGATATGATCTAGTCAGCATATGTTCTCTCTGGGGTCTACTTGGTCATTTGTACGTAGTTCCAAATACGTTATATTAATGTTATCTTCGTTTCAAATACATTGAAATCTGAACTAATCCATCCTCGGTATGTATTTGAGGATAAGCATATGAACTTAATAAATAACGGAAAGTAGCTAAAACTTCAATATATATTCTTCCATCTGAAGTGATAAGAAAATTCCTTTTCCAAATTCAAGACTTTAAAGTTATAATATGCACTTATTCTATTGATACGAAGTAAGGAATATTATACACTCTAGGTACCGCAGAACCTGTATAATGACAAGAACCAAGGAGTCAAAGACAGGACTTCTGGACGGAAACTGTCAAATTTCAATTATGAAATGTGAA
Source organism: Hymenolepis diminuta (assembly GCA_900708905.1). Taxonomy (NCBI): domain Eukaryota; kingdom Metazoa; phylum Platyhelminthes; class Cestoda; order Cyclophyllidea; family Hymenolepididae; genus Hymenolepis; species Hymenolepis diminuta. Next base: position 2,039,781 of record CAADRB010000018.1, read on the forward strand.
ATCGGATAAAATGTTCAACCAGGTATAAAGATGACTAAGAAGAGCAAACACAAATACCCCTACTGGGATCATCAGTCACTCAGGATAACAACAGCAGGCAAAGGAAATTGGGGTTAATAAACACATCGTAAGGAGGACCTAACGGGGAACATATAATGGTACTAAGGTACAAATAAGCACATATTTACTCTGAGAGTAACCAGCAGATCAGAGGAGTTGGGACACTAACATCATAAATTATCCACCCTTAGTTTTTGGCGACCATAGGAACAAAATCACGTATAAACACAAAAGACACACTCGAAGTCATATATGGCCATAAACAAACACACTTATCAAGCAACTTTTCATGTGAACAGTGGGTTAAAAAAACACTTTAATTTTGGTCGAACCGCAAACACACACATCATTAAAGGCTTCATTCGCACAGTTGGAAGACATTTCTAGTGAAAGAGATTATCCACACAACAAATAGTCCTAACGGACATTGAAAAAAGGACGGAATTAAGCCAATTTTGTACAGTAAAATCAGTGAAATATGCAATGAAATTTTGAACAAATCTAATTTAATTTTAAAGATTTAAATGTCATATTTTTATTTGATTACGCATAAACAATGACAAAAATAAAGATTGATTAATTAAGCATTAGATTTTTCTATTCTTTCGAAACTTTTATTAAATTTACCGTTCTTGAGGCTCCTCAGCGTAATCGTCAATGGGATAAGGAATGACCCAATGTCGACATATATCAATCTTTGAGAATGAATCGGTTCGAATGTGAGCGATATCGGAGGTAGATTGGCTAACACTGGTGGAATCGTCTAAGTAGTCCAGCTGATATTTCAAATCTTCCAAAATTAGTGAAAATCTCTGTTGTAACCTATCAGGGGCATGTCTTTTTATCTCATAAATCTCCTGCATTTTGTAATTTGCCTTGAAGAAAACATGTACTTATAAAGTCCATAAGGCGACCGGGAATGGATGATGAAATAATTTTAATGTTTTCCCGATTGGCTGGAGTTAAGGACGTGACTTAATGGAGGTGAAATTAATTTTTCACTGCAGGATACTTCGGTTATTAGTATATTTATCTGCATCACCGTTGTGATTTAAAAATCATATTTAGCAAATTCTATACGAAAATCAATAAAATTAGTTTAGCGTCTGTGATCCAGAATCATAATTATATTAATTTACCTTTCATTCAAAACAAAACGTTCCGCAACTTTTAATTATGAGGAAGCATCCAAATATGGAGTAGGGTCAGTGTGTATATGTGTGTGAGTCAAGGAATCAGAAAAACCGTACTGAGTTCCAGAATCATTAGATCAACGGCTTTTTTAGTTCAAAGCTTGATGAGATTTGTCTCATTTTATTATCATTACCATCTTCTTCTTCACGTAAAAAATTCATATTGAGATATACCCGTAAAAGTTATTTTATTTACTTAGTCCATTTGTTCGACTATAGTAAACTCTGTCGTTTTAAAATCATGTTAGCTCTTATCACCCTACCAGTATCTTGTCTATTTGAAAAAAATAATTTATTCAAAGTGGTTAATCATCCATCTAACTTAATTAACTGATTAATGAGTTCTAGATGCCACGAATATGAATCCACTCTAAAAACAATGGGAAGTATTCTCTTGTGTAAACACTGGAGCACAAAACTGTGGACTTTAGCCACGCAGCAGAAGGTGAACAAAGCAAAATTCAAACAATAGTCTTTTTATGCTCTAATTAAAATTTAATTCTTATTTCATCTCCTTCCTCCAATCCATACTGAGTTGATTTATTGTTTCCTGAGTTCAGATGCCTTCCCACATTAAAAAATTGGATTATTTTCTTTGAAAATGGTAATAAATAAATATATATATAAAATGTTTACATCCACGATACAATTTGGGCAAAAATAACGGTCAGCTCTTAATATAATATTTAAATAACGGAAAGTAAAATGTGAAGATTATGATTCAGAAACCAGAGATTTCCAGAGTTCTCAAATTACAATTGCCGCATCGTTGTTTTAAAACCTCGACAGATTGAGATATTTTGAGAATATATCGTCAGATAGGAACTTAGATTTGAAAAAATATTGGATTGAAGTTAAAATCTAGAAGAAGAATATGGGATAGACGATGTCCCATATGGCTTCAGAAATCTATGGCTTCAAAAAGTGAGTGATAAACAAGCGATTATATAGTACACGTTGCAGCCTATTGGGAACGACACTTGAAAATCTCAGAAACCCAAAGAGATCGCTTCTTGGTTAGATCAAGGTTTAGTAATATTGTGTCAATTTACAACTGTGGGAACAAGATGCCAAAAGTTATGGGGAATAAGTTACTATTTACACATTCCACGTGTCCGGATAGCATATATAGATGCTAAAACCAAGACTAAATTGAGCCCCGATTGGTGACGTAGGAAAATCACTTGATCTTTATTTTGACTCAAGACAAAATGAAGATCTTTAAATTTTGATCACCTTTTTTCTCAATAAATTCCTCCTTATCAAATTGATACAACATTAATTGCGATTTCTATCAGACGAAGGAAAGCAGACAGAGTACTTCAAAGCAGGAAATTTAAGTTCGACTTGGTAGCATTTGATTATTAATATTTCTATTTCGGTCATTTATTTTCAATATTATAATAATTTATTTGCCAACAAAATTTTTCTGTTCTAATTTTAAGTAAAGCGGTATCACCAGATTTTAAAACTTCTTTCGCATTCTGACATTGGAATTCCTCAAATTGTCCTCATTTAGAGAGAAAAAATCTACGCGTTACTTTAGTGAAAAGTCGCATTTCTCTTTGCTTGTATCTAACTTTGGAGAAAATAATGCGAATTTACCTATTCATGTGTATAATAAATCGAAAGATTGACAATTAACTCTCCATAAAGATACTACTGAGACATTTAATATTCAACAACTATCCATGCTATTAGCACACAATGAAGTTCGAAAATCAGATGTTCAGGTGCCAAGATGATAAGTGTTACTTACAGAAGATCAAGCCCAGATAGATGCAAGGTGTTTTCATAGGGCGTCGTTCAGAACTTAATGCCACATTTATACATAATTATGGTTCTAGAAGTTTACAAATACTGGGGACGAATGCTCATAATCGCCGGATTTTAACCAAAATCTACTGCGTTACGTCCTTCACGCCAGTTCCACATTTTTAATAAATTTGAATACTTTATTTTAAAAATGAAGTTTTCATCCACCCTGCTTGCATTCTAATCTTTACTTCAACAAATTCATATTGCCTAATTATATATACATATAGTACATACTACAAAAATTCATATACATATATATATGAATTGTCCTAAACGAATTCATTAAAGTCTTAATAATTATTTTATAGGTGTTTAATGTTATATTATATTATGTTATACTTAAATTAATATTTAAAAGGTAGCTAGAATAACACTTGGTTTCCTCTGAGTAGTATACTTGGAAATTACTTCATTTTCCAAACGTTATTTAGAGAAGCGTTTTTGAACGCTAATATTGGGCAGAGAGGCAGCATCATGGAGGTATTCTGGTGGGAAGCTCTGTCACCCTCTTTATTAGCAAGGCTTAGCAGAAGACCATTCCACTCACTGGTTGTGCACCAGTTTATAGCTCTAACCTTGTGTTGATCTTCTTCACACAGTTCTATCTGTGACTCATCCCTTAGTCTTTACCCCTTGTTTCTTGATTCTTTACAACTGTTTCTTGAACATTACACTGTTGCATAGCCACAATTTATGAGGCTTATGCCTTCTCCTTGTTCTATTCTAACACGAATATCCTACCTGTCTCCTTAATTCTTAAGGTTTCAGAAGGTTCAGCAGATTTTCTTTGTTCTACAAGGTACATGCATTTTTTTATAGAAGTCCCGCATATCAGAGTCAAAACGGTGGAAATGTGGACAAAAAAATTGAAATCTCGAGATTTCGATATTTGACTTGCATCATCGATATTTTGCCATAAAAATTTATATCAATATTTTGCCTGCAAAATACAAAAAAATATCAATTTATTTTCGAGTTTTTTTCAGTTGGTTCTCTTAAAGATACTTGTGCAAAACTACTGCTTTTAAGAAATAAGTGGCCTCTTTAATTTCGTAAGACAAACATTCCGACAAATCTCCCATGGTATGAAGAGGTACAAATGTCATAGCGATGTACACTATGACGTAACAGACACAAATTGTGGAACGATCGATTCACTGGGAAAGACACTGTACCAGTCATGTGGACACCTAAAAAATCACAAAAGTATTAGTGGTAAGATGATGTCAGATTGACGCAAATTCGACTACGACTTTTGATTAGCAGAATACGAAGAAGGGAATTTTAATTAGCCACCCTAAGATTTCAAAACGGAGAGTTTTAGGTTATTTTAAATTAACTAAAGGTTAGTATTCAGTAAAAATTCATGTTAAAACCTGTTAATTCTGAATTTTCAGCATCAGACGAATAGTGAAAATATAGACACTGTTTTCTTAGATTCAATCGTTTCCCGTTACATAGATACTTCCCTATTTCTAAATAGGTAAATCTTGGCGTTTAAGTAATATTATTACTGCAATCTATAATTAAAGCCTAACACTGATAACTAGGATATCCTAATTATTAATCTACTAATGGAAATCTTAGAGTGGCTTAAAATCACCTCATAAAAGTCCCACTTTATACAAAATACGATTAGAAGAGAGACCGAATACGTCGCTTTGGTGGCGGAGAGTCTGGTTGCCATGGTTTTGACAGAAAAAATAATCGAATAAAGGTCAGCGTCCTACACATTTGGTGATATTAACGAAACGTAATATGCAAATAATTTTATTGAGAATCGAAGTTTTGTTATCTATCTTTAACATCCCAAAGTTGCCACTTCAGGAAAAAGAGGGTTTGATTTGAAAATGAACAGTAAAAAGCCAGTGGAATCTTCCACTTGGTGCGCCATAACATTTGTTTCTCAATGCGGTACGCTTGTTGATAGGAGTTGGAGTGAAAATATAGCAAAGAATATAACTATATGAAGGAACCATCAAAGATGAAGATTACCGGTAGTCCTTTCACAGAGTCTATAGCCTGTTTATCTTAATTTCAACAGTCTCGAAGAGACATATCCGAAGCACTATCAAAGAACAACAATAAAAACCATGGAAACAAAGAAATATACCTTTGACACAGAGAACCCATTAATCGTTGAGCATACTGACTGGGTTTCGGTTAAGAAATGGCAATCACAAGTCGACATGTTAATGTACATTTCATTCAACCAAATCAAATCGAATCAAAATCAAGCATGACCTAAAAGGACAAATTTGTTTTGACATTTCATAAGTTCCAAATAAGCCATATTGGCTATAAATTTGTTGATCGGTTACTTAGACACATTTTGAAAATAACTTAAGGATTATGGCCTGAAACAACTTTTATTTATTTCAGAGAAGAAAAATTAAGGTAATCAATTATTTGGTTAAGTATAAGGACTTTTGCAGCCTAAAAGATGCGAATTGTACTAATTGCTAAAAGATATCAGAGATACCAGAACCCGATTTATAAATATGTACAGTTTTGAAAGTAGCGAGGGGGAAAAAGAGAGAAATACAAAAGCAATAGATAGGTAGAGGCTGATAGGAGGAATTAGCTGCAAGAATTCGGTTTTCAGAGTTGGTAATAAGAGCTGAGGCAGAAGTTGAGCCTAATTTGGCGAATGCCACTGGAATATTTAAAAGACAGTTGGGAATTCTGCTGGGCGTTAGGAATTGAGTGAATGGCAACGAGAAAGACACTTTTGTTTCCGATAATTGCTTGATACTAATGTAAGCTTTTATTTATTTCACATAGAAAGGCTAAAAAGCTTTAAAAACCTTTTATAATGAGAAAACATACAAATAAATAATAAGTAAAATCTGTAAAGGGATGTTTGTTCACTTAAGAGCAAATAGTAGATTACGCAGTAGAAGTAAGTCAGGGAATCAGGAGAACTCTGCTTCATTGGAGCTCCAGATTTGTTGGGTCGACTGCTATTTCAAGTTAAAGTTCTTCAGACTTAAGCTTTCTATTCATCATCTTGCTCACTATAGGGGAAAGTTTTCGTATGATTTTGAAGCCATTTTCTTTTCACGTAATTCTTGTGCACCCATCTACTGGACAAATAAGTATACCGGTCGGAAGATAATCTTTGGGCTTGTGATGATCGATCCGCCAATGCCTTCTATTCTCGCTTTCATCTGCAAAGAGACGATGATACCGAGAATATGCACACAGTTCCTCTTGTACGTAAACCTTTCAGTTGCGAAGAATAAAATTCTTTTTAGGACTCATCATCCTTCTTTCTCCTTCTTTCTCGTGAATATCTGTTTAGCATCCGCTTGAAGTTGTCTTAACCAACTTCTCGTATTTGCAGATTCAGAGGTACCTACTTTGATAAGTGGGATTTCAATATCCCTTTTGCTAATATGCCGTCTTCTCTTTGAAGACCAATCCATAAATTTATCCTTCGTATTTTTAGTTGCGTGGTAAGGTTTCTCAGAGACACTTTTTACGTCAGAACAGTAGCACTCATTTGTTTCCAGCTGTACAATACTAACATCATTCTTCCAGCAGTGTTCTAAAGACTCTTAAATCTATTACTATCCACATTACGAAGGACAACTGTAGATAAGCTGTGAAGAAAAACTGATTAGAAAAGTGTTTCCAATATATTTGCTAAATAAGGCTAGAGCAGGGAACCTTATTTGGATCATTATCTAACGCCTCCTTCAATAATGAACCTTTAATTCAAGTCTTTGATATAAACTTTTGATATAATAAGAAATTTTCTAATGCAATTGACTATGTTCTAGGATAGCTTGATTCCACACAGCCTTGATGAGGTTGCATAAGTTCGAAACGGATTAACAAAGATGGGAAATTTTCCACACTGACAATCGATGGCTTCATGAATTGCTGAATTTACAGCAAGGATCGCTAGTAACTCTTGGTACTGCCCACATGCTTTGAAATGAGATTAGTTTCTTTCTGATTTGCCAGGTTTTAAACTGTTTTTATTCAGGCATCTTCTCTTTGCGGCATCAGCTGTAACTAGACAGTGGTCAAAGTTTATATCAGCTTAAGTCAAGAAATACGACTTTGACTTTTCTTGTAGCAAGTTAGAAATCATGGTGGTTCTGGCAAGTTTTTGGATGGAACCAAGTATGTCGTCTACCATTTGACTTTAGAAAGAAGGAATTTACAACATACGGTTTATTTTTTCAGTCGTCTGTGAAGTGTTCTACTACATTTACATAACTACTGTGAACAATACGACCGAGGCGACAGTTAAAATCACCATTTATGATGACAGTATTCCAGTTGGCTTTATGTCTCTTATCACCTTATCTAGTTGCCAACACAAAGTTCCTTTCCCTTGAAATTGAGGCAAACAGTCAGTTGGCACATAACAGCCAATACTACCCAGTACAGTCATAGCCAACCTGTTCGAGAAACGTTTAAGTTCTTGAACTTGGAGGTGTGAGTCATTATTGGCATGGAGGACACCATCAATCGGGAGTGAGTGGGTCATTTGTCCAGAATTGTACATAGTAACGCAGGGAAAAATTGAAATCTTTGATGTTTCAGTTGTTTTCATTTAAGTTAAATCTGCCAGATGAAACTTTCGGTCAGACAATTGATGTCTATTATTCAGAAGTTTTAATTCATGGCTGCAAAACATGACATTCTGTGGCCCAAAATTCAGGATCTGGCCCTAGATTCCTGCTCTAAAGGAAAATGATTGTTGTAAGTGAAAATTTAAATTCACACCCAGTAAGGTAAGTTGAACGGTTGGTCAGGTCGTTATTAGAACGGATGAAAGTCATTGTGTCTTTGGTTATACCATCCATCGATGGTAATTTCCAGTTCCCGACCTCCAAGCAGCTGCATCATGGGCGCACACCACTACATCGGGCGTGCAGATGTACACTTGGTGATCAGATCCTGTCGACTGACAGCAATTCTGGTTATCGACAAGTCATATTGAAAAATTAGACACACGCACCGTAGTAAAAGGCAATCATGTCCGACTCCAGATAATTTAATTTGAAGATGAATTTCAACTATCACATGATTTTGCTTCTGCCCCACACATACACATTCATACATATGAATCAAAGGCAAATAGAAATTATCCTTTAGATTTTTCGATTCGAATCTTTAAAAGCTAAATGCTAGCTTTTAATGCAAATAATAGTAATGAAAGTTTCATCTTTCTAAGTTCTGAAAGACTAAATTCACTACTAAGGGCAAAGATTAAATCATCTCCGTTTAGTGATTAAACCGTCTATAATTATAAGCTCCGTCCGATACATAAATACATTTTCTTAAGCTACTTAGACCAAATTCCCCTTTAAAACTGGATATCTGATTGGTACTACAGTAAAAATGCTAAACCATAGCTAGAAATACGCGTTTGTGTAATTACTGCATTTTTATTATTCTGGAAAAAACGCATGCCATTCATAAACGTCAGTAGAGCCGTTACAGATAATCGCTATTTTGTTCTCTGATAAACCTGCTTCGTTTATGTTATCATTGGATTTATCGTTGAAGTCTCTTAATGAAATTGAATTATTTAGTCGAATTTAAGGTGAAAGATCAGTCAATTTTCTCGTGAAGATATGATATGGACAAGAAGATACTCCTTATACATCTCAAGACGTTAAAATCTTTTCAGCAAGGAGGCAACAATTGCAACTTAAGCCGTCTGTAAGAGTTGGATTTTGAAACAAATACCTCACAATTACCCTTTTTTTCCCTTCACTTGATACCACATTGAAAATTATTCATCTACTCTCCGTGTTGTATATTGAGGTAATTTTCTACTCAAATTGGACTTTACAAATGAATATGACAAATTTTCCACTAGTTATAAAATTTGATGGTTCTCTTTCACTGTTAAAAATTAGAAAAAATTTATAATTTTATTATTTCAAGTTTATTTTAATGAACGAACCATCCATTGCTACCAATTATTATTGAAATTCGTCTGTGACGGCTGGGATTGTGGTATCTTCATATCCTGATTCTGGGTGAATACTAAAAAATTGACTCTGTGTATTATAAAAGTATTTTTGTTATTTACGTGATAGGGAAACGCCATCCATCAATGTTTTTTAAAGGCTTCATCATCCCACAATAGAGCACATCTACCAAATACCCACAACGGATATCGCTTATTTCCCCACACGATCTAGTTTTGAACAAGTAAAATCCTCCTGATCTTAATCTTCCCTTCCTGCTATCAAAATTATGGCCTAAAAGTTACAAACCTCAATATTTAATTAAAAATAATGTAATGTGGCTTTGTAAATAAACAAATGATTATAATTATTACTAATCAAGCCAAAATAATTTCCTTATTAAAATAGGGGGAGGAGGTATTTTACGGATAATTTGGGGAACATTAAAATACAGATCTGATTTTTGCATTTTTTATCGAGAGATTTCAAATTTCAAAATTTCAAAAAACCCTATCCAACTGCTCAAAGAAATCACCTATGTTATCAGACTTAAATAATAGGCACAAATTTAAGTGGAAACTACAGTCTTTTGGAAATGTTTGGCTCTTTAACTTCCAAAGTGTCTGACCTCATCTGTCAACTGTAACTCATCGTGACCTCAAGAACGTCATCTCAAGGATTGATTTGGATGAATCTTAAGGTTATCAGGTCAAAATACATAGGCTAAGGGATAATATTTTTACTCTAATACTACGTGTCATATGCAAGTTATAAGGTTAATTTTATAGGATAAAAAATAATTATTAATGATATAATAAGTTATTTGGAAAAATGGAAGTGACAACGAAGTATTTTAAAATGACTTATTTCCAGGTTTCTCAGGGTTTAAAACACTTTAGGAAAAAGACCCAGAATGCTACTCATACAACTCAAATAGCTAATCTGCAAATGAAACTTCTAGTTTATTGTTTTAAAGTGTTTTTTTTGAGGACCTTCAAAAGAACTTTCTTTGAAAGTGTATAAAATTCTGCACTAAAGAATGGTTACTGTTGATCTCAAAATTTCAAGAATTGAGAATGATTTTCCCTATTTTTAAAAGAGTTGTGGGGAGAGGGTGTTGGAGTTAGATAACAACCAACGGTTTGCAGCTAACAAATTACGACAACCAA